>JARSSU010030107.1:0-20678 GCA_029619165.1 Eurosta solidaginis | reverse complement strand
TTGGAAATATAATTATTAAATATAATGTGAAGTCTGTAATTTGTGTTTTAGGTGCGGTTTTACGTTTATTATTATTTTGTGTAATGAGTTGAGAAAACAGAAAACGTGATTATTTTGAATGCTGATTTAGTTAATGATAATTACTAGGTATGCACTCACTATATAAACTGACGTTGCGGTTCTAATGTTTCAAAATATTTCCCAATATGTTCTTCCATTTCTATCGTGAACTATCAAAGCTTATTTTTTTAATTACTAAATTAATAAACAAAAAAAAAAAAAAATTACATACAAGCATAGCGGAAACTCCAATTATGAGAGCTGCACATATCTATGCTAATTCATTTTTCTTTATTGTGAAGTCCAGTAATTTTTTCCACATTTCCACAAAAATTTGTTCCCAACATTTTTTCGGAACGATGAAATGATTATATCACCGCACAAAGCGTAATTTTACTTCATTTTTCAACTTAGGGGTGGGAGACTCTACTGGAGCACAAATTATTAAATGCGAGAAATTTACGCAATTGCTGGCAACTCAAGTTAAAATCTGCTCAGCTGTTTTTGTTAATTAAAATTTACGTATATTGATTGCAATTTATCGTTCAAAATTTGTTTTAAAAAAATTAAGGAAAGAAAAATGCTATTAAATTATTGTTAGCACTAATTTAGTTTTGAAAATTAAGAAAATAAGTTATAAACAATGACAGCATAGCTATGCAGAAAAAAACTAGAAAAAAGGAAAACCTCACGAACTAAATATTGGAAAAATTATAAACGGCTATTCACTCGACAGACCCACATGACCGCGTCCAATCCGCAAGTTTGTCATTAAACTTGTGGGCTCCTCTTGCCCACTCCCCAGCAACACCTACCATCGCACCGAAGAGGATTAAATAGCATCTGAATGCACAGACTGGAACCTAGCTAAGAGAACAAGACAGCGACCCCTCGTCGATCGAGTACCCTGCGTGATTTGGTATCTGCACCTGCTAACATCAATACTATCTTCCGCTCTCGGGCCCGGACAGTTGTTACCTGCTTCTCCACTTCAGACAGTGAGTGCAATGGGTTGTTTCTTTGGTGGCGTGGAAACGTAACCAAAATTGTATGGCAACACTGGGGTGCCAATTGAGAGATGCCTGTTTGAGTAAATGAAAACTTTGGACAATTTGTCCACTCCATGTCGGGCGCATGATGCCAACAATCGGATGCTAAGCCCCTGTCCGACACAAAGATTCCCATATTTGTTTTCTGCGTTCTAGTTCTTAAATCAATTCCGCAACTTGTCAATTTCCCCCCAAGTTGATTATTGGTACAATTCATAAATACAAACGATTTTGAAACGCCCCGCTTAAAAATGAAACTGACCCTGTCCAGCCTAACAAACAATCATAATTTATACCATACGAGTGCTCTCAAATTCCATGCACCATGCCCTTCCGCTTGGCTTCAGGATCCAGGCAAAACACCAATTTCCACCAAATAAGAGAAAATATATAACTTAATCACTTCTCCAAATCGAATTAATATACGAAACATAACGATAAAATGTAAGGAATAAATTAACAGAAATGTAAGAAAAAATAAAGAAAATAGATAACAAATACTTTACGGATAAAAAAAAAAATAATATAGTTAACAAACAAATTTAAATTGTGACACTATAGCAGGTACACAAAGTCTTAACAAAACTTGGATTACACTCGCAGTTGTGTGGGTATTTGGGCTTCCTTCACCATAATGTATTTAAAATAATTACAAACATCTGTCTGGCAAATTCATAGACTGTTGCACCGAAATAATAAGACACAAAAGTTGTAACAAAAGAAAAGCAACACCAAGTGCACAACAAGTCTTTAATATGTTAACAAAAACACACCCAACTGATCCAACGCAATCCTGCGTTCAAATAATTAAAGCCCAACAAAAAGTTATTAAGACAAAGTTAAATAAGGGGCCAAAATGTGTATTTAAATTTGCTGCGACCACTTTGCAAAAAACCACGCAGTCACCACTTACTTATTCCAATTCCGGGTGAAACCCAACTAAACCCTATCCTAAGATATTAATCACAGGATCGTACTACCCATAGATAGAAATATGTCCTCTTCTATCCTCCACCTCACCATCTATCATTAAATCACTTCTTTTCTCGACCCATTAAAACGCTTCTGTTTTACCGCTTCCTTTTTTCGAAACATTGTTCATAGATTACCTCCGGCGTCAAGGGTTATTGCAGGCCAAGTAAAAAGGGAGAACAGTTTGGAAGTCATTCATGGACATATCTCAATCGTGTGTAAATCCCCCCTAATGGACCCTGTCATGACCCCCAGTTTTACATGACTTTTCATTTATTTATTTCCATTTGCTTGAGAGAACGGGAAAAAACTCGACATTGCGGATTTTTTGTTTAATGAAATTTGGGTCTTTCATATTCACCAGTCGAAGCACTATCGAATACCAGTTGCAAAATTAGGTAATGAGAACACACGCACAACCTAATTATTGGTCTCCTGTAAACAGCATAGTCAACGCATGGTAAGCATTACACGGCGATTTCGGCGGGGTCCTAAGGCGATGAAAAGAAACAACTTTGCAGTTTGAAACGGAAAAACAAGCGGCCACGCGTACTCTGGACTGCCTACTACTTTTCGTATTACATAAAGTATTGGTGCAATATGTAAAGATTTTTTCTGATGAGCCACTTTTGAATTTTTCATACTACATTATAAACATTTGACCTTTACTTAAACAACGGACTATTAAAAAACAGCTACTTTTACTACTGTTATGATTTAAGCTCAGTTCATAATGGTAGAATATAATAGAATACAACACAAAAAAAGATGTTACTGAATGAAAATCGGAAATCAAAATTATATTAAGCACCTTCTTGTGTATCCTTACTTTCATGACATATAACCTGGAGTAAAAGAGTATTAACGTATTATAAATTGGCAAATCTGCTTTAATATTAAAATACTATAATTTATGATTTAACACGTGCGTTCCAAAACATCGAACCTATATCTTAGGGCTGTTTTTTTGATAAATTTTTTTTTTAAGAACTTAGACACTATACTCATCTTGTAGGATCCTTGTGTTTTTTTCTTTTTTGTTTTTTCGTTTTATTGTGAAGCAGCCACAGTGCGCGTTATACATATCTCGTCTTTACCTTTGCTGGATGCTCAACATATGTATTACATTCGGTACATATACTATGTGACCCTTGGCCAAAATTTAAATTTTTTTTCCCAAACTTTCGTCTTTGGCCCTCCATATACTCCGTTTGATTTGTGTGTGATGTTTCGTCCACGTGCACGAGGACTTAACACTAAGTTCTACGAGGACTGTGTAATCAAAAACATAAAAAAACAACACCTCCGCCGATAGGGTTTGAGATTTCGCCTAACACAACTATGTCGCAGGATCCGAGAGATACGGCCGCTGTTAAAACTGCAAGTGTGTCCTTGACTCCCGCCTAGAGGATGATAATTTGTGCGTGGTCGCACCTATTGGATGGTATACATCGTGCTGACGTGAATATGAGTGACTGCATTGCAAAGTGTCGCAAGCATACATACATTTGGCCCTTAGTTAACTTTTCTTATAACTTTTTTGACTTTATCAACGCAGGATTGCTGTTGGATCAGTTGTGTGTACTTGGTGTGCACTTGGTGTGCTTTTTGTACATTTTGTTTTTTCGGTGCAACATGTTATGTTGCCACAATTGTGTGTTATTTAAATATTATGGACACATACACACACAAACTGCGAGTATATCCAATTTTAGATTGTGTACCTGCTATTTGTAACAATTAATTTCATGTTAATTCGATTTGGATTTAGATTTGGATTTGGTGCTGTGCCTGATGCCTGGTAATGGTGCATTGAAATTGAAATGATGCTGGGTTCAGTTTAGCATTTCAAATCGTTTGTATTGAATTGAAATTGAAATGAAGTTGCGGAATTGATTTAAAACAAATATGCGCCACATGGTGACAAAACTGTCCAAATGTTTCACTTATAAGGCATCTTAATTGGCACCAGTTTGCCATACAAATTTGGTTACTTTTAAAAACACACGCACGCAGGTAGCGATCATCATTGAATTCGGCGATGGTGCACAAGTTGATGCCAACTTTGTTATAATTGTCCAAATTTTATTGAGTTTTTCCTTTTTCTGATATTGGTTGCGAAAATTTACCAATATATGTTAGTGAGCTCCCAAGTGGAAAATGAAGTAAATAGCCTTGTGCAAGTGGTAAAATGGAAAATGTGGGAACAATTTTTGAAATGTGGAAAGTAATGGACTTCAATAATTGGAGTTCGCTATAGTGTATAGAAAATAATTTAGATTAAAATAATAGCTGATAGTCAGCATCCAGTCGCTTTTATTACCTTTCATGAAAACTGAAAATTGGATATTAATTGTCACGAATCTCAAAAGTGTAAGTCCTTAAAGGAAAAGAGATAGACCCCCAATCAAGTAGTACCGAAAGATCAGATGAAGAGCTCGTTGATTTAGCCATGTTTCGTCTGACTTGAGCCATGATCACCGATCCGTGCCTGCCGTTTGTCCGATAAACACGATAAATTGAGGTACATTTTGAGATATCTTAATGAAATTTCGGTATGTAAGTTCCTGGGCACTCATCTCAGATCAGCTTTTTAAAATGAACGAAATCGGACTATAAACACGCTATATTTTCGATATCGAAATTTACGAAAAACCGAAAAAATGCTTTAATTCACACCCAAAGACGGAATAAAAACGGAGGAACACATTGGTAAGGGGACCTTATGACGCAGAAGAATCGAAAAATTAGTTAAATTTTCGGACAATGGACTGGCAGACCCGACCCACTTTTAAAGGAGGTAACTTAAGTTTTTCAGCTGCAATTTGGTAGCTGGATATGTAAGGTTCGAGTTACCCCTTACCTAGCTTCCTTTCTTGTTTATTTTATATGGTATCTTAAAAATGCGCTATAGGTAATTGTAATCTGTTCACTATCTATTTCATATTTCTACAGCGATTATTTGTGAATAATACGATGGGATAACGGTTATAATTCTGTATTGTTCATTTTATCTATAATTATAAAAATAAGCGGTTTTGCATTCCTGACGCTATAACCTCCAGAAAGCACAAACCGTTTCCATTTGGCACATGTCGTTCGGATAAGGCCCCTCGGGACTCCGTGAGAATTTTATAGCAAAGAAAAATGGAGCGATCGAAAAGCAGACCAGGTTCATGAGAGATTATGCCAGAAAAAACATAGAATTGCGTTTTTTTATTACATTCTGGGTATCCAATTGAAGCTCTTGTTGATGGATGCTTTAGTACACCCGGAAAGTTGTACGCCGCTGGGTGACTAGGTTTCACGAGAATAGTGCCAAACACCAGGACCGGATACCCATAGAATGTATGTGTGTATTATCGAATATCAATGAAAGCTGTTGCTGAAAGCACCTCTTAAAGGAATTTCTTTGTGATATTCGATTTAGTCGCATCAACCCTGTGAGCAAAACTGATAAATATGCATACGAAGGGCCGGAATAAAACAACCATGACTTAATAAATACCCACCATACCTATATACACGTACGCCATATTCGATGCACTGGAATTTGGTATATAAATTTGACCTATATTAGTATTTACGATGCTTTTTCACGGGAAGTTAACCAGAGCGGACTGGACTGGGATTAGGAAGTAGGACTTGAGACTGAGACTCGGTAGTTGGGACCGGAACAAAATACATCCACCCTCTGGGACTGGCCATACGATATGAAGAGAATGAGGAAAAAACTTGAGAGAAGAGAAGAAAAGAGAGAAGAAGAAGAGCACTGAGGAAAGAGATAGAATGAGAGACGGACAGATGAGATAGATGGAAGCGAAAAATACGGAGGGAGGATGTGAAACACAAGGAAAGATTAGAAAAAAGTGTAGTGGGGCGAGAGGGCAGAAAGAATTTAAACGAAGAGCTTAGCTAAAAGTATGCATATATGATCAAATTAGGGCCGAAAACAACTTCGATCTGCCGGTTATTAAATTCCAGTCCTTACCTGTTGATATTTGATTTGTGCTCGGACCTCAGAATCAGCACGGGTTACAATAACTGAACCTTCAGTTGAACTCCGCAGAAACTTCTGAGGTAGGCTTTTGCAATTACAACAGTCAATCACATCATTTGCAGGGTGTTTTCGAATCTTATCACAGGAATGATTCACTATAGAAGAATCCTTCAAGAACCTCCGAGTTTGCAGTGAAAAAAATTACATTAATTTAAAAGTCCTGCTGATTAGAATAATTAAGTAATTGGAGGAACTTGAAATGAATCTTTGGTAAGCCGATACCTAAAGATATGACCAACTGTTACACTTTGTATTATCGCTGTATTGTGAAATTACTACTTAGAATGCGCGCAATCTAACTGTGACAACTTTAAACAGGCTTAAAAAAGCCTTAGATGTACACACTCACTCCACTCCACCTTACTTACATTTGGAACGTTTTTCAATTTTATCATAGGATGCGGACAGAATCGTATAAAGCAATGCGCTTATTTCTCTCAGTAATCGGTTCAAACAACCAGCACAAAAAGTTCCCATTAATTCAATTTTCTATTGTTAAAGACTTAAGAGCGCCTTTAAAAGCAAGTGATATGCTCGTGCTCGTCTGGCCTCACCTGTTCAAGCATACCCAACCATAGTGGCCAAAATATAAACAAATAAAATTAAGTTCAGACAGCGGCATCGAATGTTGTCTTTAGTGAAATTCCGATCGAGGTAGTTTACCACCCTTATGACGGTACAAATCTTAGTTAAACTCCCTTTTAGTCGATCACCTCTACCTCTAACCTAAAATTATCGTAGAGTTTAGCATGCGAAGTTTTAAGTGAAACATGCCAAAGAACAGTGATAAGTACTCATAGTGTCAGATCTATTTAAAATGCCTGTCCAGCGCCTATAAAGCCACGGAGGAGCCATTCCAGGGAAACAATGTTACAAAACATCTCTCTATCTCCCTTACTCATTCTACACAAAGCATTAAATCAGAGCAGAAAAGCCATTATTTATGGAGTACCAAATACGGTCAATGTGTACCACACATTCAGCCAATGTCCAGTTCATTATTCCGAGATAATCGGATCTAGGAGAAAGACATAAGTTGAGAAGATGTAAGGAACCTAGGCTCGAGTTCGACATTTATTTGAGGTCAACCCAATTGGGCTACCTTCTCAGATTTAATCTCTCGGTAAAAGAAGCAAAGGGAAGTTTTTCACGTAGCAAGGGAGAGAAGCGATGTGAAATTAACCGGAATTAACCGGTCTGTTCAGATATTCGTAAAGATTTCCTCATCATCTATCATAAGACAGTAGCATGTTAATACCTTGATCAATGAACACTGCGAAGTACAGAAGATAGAGATTTATAAGGAACCTAGTTATCCATTCCCATTTATGGCGAGGCCAAGTTTGTCATGACATGAGTGAATTAGGTTGGCACTTAGCCAAGAGAACAGGATGACCAGATTGTGTCATAACTGAATTAAACTCAGGCTTAATTTAGTTCGCTTTCCTTGCTAGCTTATTCGCAACTCAGTTCCACCAGGTTACGCCACTTGACCCGGAACCTATATCATACATTGAAGTGCATCGTTGTAAAAAGTTTCTACTTTGAATAGGCTGCATTGAGTGTCAGGACACAATTGCTACGCTTGTTGAAATTCTTAGGATAGTTGAAGCATCGAGTAGTTCTTCATAGCATAACCCCGCATAAGAAGTTTTTGTGGGGATGTGGTGGTGTTATAGTGCTCAGGATGTAAGCATTGTCGGATGACACATTGCACAGGTAAGTATCCTGCTGACTGCTCTTTCTTTCGAATGTCATCCACCAAACCGCACAACACACCATAGTAAAAATATGGTGGTATTTTATAGGAGTCTGTAGACTTACAGAGCACACTATTTCACGATCATTTGCATGGATTCACTTTATGAGGAACGCTGGGAGTCGACACAACTCTTTACACAGAAGGGGTAATGCGGTTCCACACGTAGTTTTTTTTTTTTTCGTCTACTGTCTGAAGATGTTTCTGGTTCCTGTTAGAGCTATGTAATCACTGTGTAAACGACAGATAACTTGGCAACCAATTTTTTAACTTCAATAATAAGGGGTTCACCGTTAAGGATTAGTTCCACAGATTACCGAGGGAGGGAACCACATACACCAACGTTACGCTATTTCGCAAAATTACACTATACTAGAGATACTAAATCTTAGAAAATTTATTGAATGTAATTACTGTTTGAAAGTCTTTCTAATTATGTGGTGCCTCAATTAAAAAACTTAATCAACAGTAAATTATTTACTCCAAGTATATCCATGATCATTTCATTCACAGTATCTGCGCAAAAAAAAAAGTTTAAAATTTTGAATATACTCACCGCAGCAATTTCCATACGCCCAAGCGTCCAACGGATTTCATTGCTTCAATTTTAATTAGCGCTAGCAACAAATTGTGACAGCTGTTGTCATGGCTGCCAGCGCCCACAAAATGTGGGCTAGCTTTTGGAAAATTGCATGCCAACATATTTGCATACAAACATACATACAAACAAATTGCAATTACATACATACATATAAAATATACCATTTAGCATAAGAATAATGAACAGCTTCGAATGCAATCAACGCCAGCGTTGCCCAAACCCAGTCGAAACCTGGAGTTAGACACCATAAAAAAACGTCACGCTCTCTTTTCAATTATCCAGACACAGCGTGCAACTCAAGCTATAGCAGAAGTACAGATGCTCTATTAAACAACATACAAATGCAGATAAAGTAATATATCTAGATAGACATATTTCTGCTAGCATATGTATTGATGTATTTTCCAGGCAATGATATTATTGTCTGTATTCGCTTTCAATGACTGCATAACAGTCTCCAATAGTGGACATCATCAAAGACTGACGCGATCTCGATCTGAGCTCTGCCTATAGTCGTGTAACATAGGCGAGATTTGAAACGAGTCATCAAAGAGGCACTTGAAAAAATTCTGATCAGTTTGAGCCATTTCAGTACTCAGGCTGTTTTTGGGTTGCATGTTTCACGCTCCTGCTATGAGTTACCTACCTCCCTAAGTTTGTTTCTACGTTTTTTTAAACTTTATTCAGTTATCATTGATGACATTCCTCTTACTATATCAAGCATTTCCATATGGCATATTAAGTGTTTGAAATTAATGACTTTGCTGATGGTACGGTGCACTGGCGTTAATGATTAATATGAGTACATATATGGTTATGGCAAGTCGCAGGTGCACTTTCAGTCTGTCGCATAATTTCCTTAGGTAGCATAAAACACAACATAAAGAATTTATAATGCTTAGAGATATTGTAATATGCTGTTGTTGTTGTAGCAGTTCCTATGCACACCACAAACTAATAAGCCGCGCACGACCACAAATTGTCATCAATATCCTCTAAACGGGAGTCAAGGAAACTTGCAGTTATCAACAGGGGTCGAACACAATAATGAGATGGTGTTAGAGGCGTTGGGTATTCCACATTAACAATGAAGAGAATGGTTGGTGTCATGGGGGAAACACTATTGCCAAGCGGAGCATACATTTTTGTATGTTGAGTACTGCTACTTGACTCCGCGTAAACTAACCAAGCAGCACATTAAAACAAAACTGGTGACCGCAACGGAAAATGGTAATCCACATCGTAAAAACGGTACTAAGTTAGCACTAAAAATCTGATTTTTAGCTCGCGGTGCTTATTACTGGAATTAGTTAACATTAGGGCGATCAGATTTGCCTTGCCAAGGTGCAACGGATTGCACGAAACAGGGCATAGCACTGGTACTGAACCTTGTTAAAAACTGCCAAAAACGCAGTTAAGCGCAATTAAATGATCGATGATGGGTACCGGATTTAGTGCTCCGAACCCAACCATTTGGCATCAAATGGACGTAGCAGATGACCGGGAAAAAAATCGTTACAATTATACATCCATTAGTCCACCCATGTCCTGAAAATCAAAAAAAAAAATAAAATAAGTCGCTAATGGCATTTGGGTATTCGTTATCCTATTGCAATGTTGATTTAAGGCTGTGGAGGTCCGCCTCAGCCGCTTCCGTTGCCACCATGTCGAAATCAACAAAACCAAAATAAGTCAGCTAATGGTATTGGGTCTTCGTGCTCCTATTGCCCTTTTGATTTAAGGCTTTGGAGATCATGTCCTCAGCTGCTTCCGTTTCCAAGCTTAGCGGAAAATTCAACAACGACCAAAATAAGTTCAAGCTAATGGCAAATTTTCGCGTCTTCCGTTCTCCTATTGCCATTTTGACTTTTAAGGCTTTTGGACGTTGGTTCACTCTGCATCAGCCGGTTCCGTTTCTTGTCTGTTGTTAGGAGATTACACATCTTCGGTTGGTCTGTCCATTCCCGAGGCACATAAAATGGTCGTCTTGGCACGTTCATTCTGTAACGATTCGCAGCACTTACTTTTGACAGTTTTTTTTGTCCCCCTCTAAACATAGCACACAAGGATTAGCTTTTTATTCATTGCTCGGTTTTGCTCAAATGGAAATACACATTTTAACAATAGTGCGTAGTATACAGACTAATCCCAGCGAATGTAGTCACAACTTACACTGCATCAAAAAATTTGGTGATACAGCACTGACTTTGGGAAGAAAAATGGTGAATTCTTCAGTTATTAAACGAATTTTACTGAATATTGCACTGTTTTTAATTCTTTTATTCAAAAAGCAACCAATAACAAAAAAATTACGCATAAGTGTTTAAGGTATATTCATAGCAAAAACTACACAAAGTAATTATCTCAAATGTCTTACATAAAAACAATTGTACATACCAGTAAAGAAACTTAAAGTGTTACTTAATTAAAACGCTGGTTATAGTAAGACGGTGGTACCCTTTTGCTCCCCCACCCCCCCCCCCTTATGTTAACGCTCTTTAAGCTGAGCTTTCCGTGGAAACAAATACAAACTTTTTGGTTTTCCTCAGTAACCGAAATATTTTCTCCAATCCTCTTGGATAATCCTTTTTAATTGCTCTCTGACTTCTTCTATTGTTGCTTCTGAGGGAGGGAGTTTTTCGAATTTTCCATATATTATCCCACAAATGCCGATAGGATTCAAGGTCTGGGGACTAGGGGTGGATGCGGGAGGCACAGATTTGCAATTGTAAAGCAAAGAAAGTTCGGTATAACTTCAGTACTATGTATTGTGAGGTCTATAGTCTGCACCACCTTGAAGACCATGAGCCGAGTACCCAGTTTCTCGGAAACTCTGTTTTAAATTGTCTTTCAGAATAGAAATATTTAAATTCTATCCATAGTTATTTCTACAAAGCGAGATTTCCAACTCCGCTAGCCGTGCCATGTGTGCCCCAAACGCATGACATTGCCTCGCCACCCTGCTTTACCTTGGTAGGTAGTGAGGTACTTACATTTTGCCCGAGCACATATTCAGCTTTCTCCATAGAAATCTGTCTTCAATCTGACCCCAAAGATGTTGTATTCTACTGACTCGTCCATAAATATAACATCGTTCTCACAAATTTCACCGGCTTATCAACAAGGTTTTTCGCGTTCTCGAATCGTTTTACTGCATTCTTTCGAGCTGATATAAATGCTTCTCACGTGAGACGCACCAGCTTTGTACCTGTTTCGATTTCAGGGCAAATTCTGATGGTTTGTGGGGTTAAAACAAGGGCCCCCCCAGTTTCCTTAGGTTTGCTGCAATCTAGGTGCTTCCGATTTGGCGTCAGCTTTAACCATCCGTTCTAAGTACTCCGCTCGGTATTACTGATTAAATTGTTTTTTGTCCCCTTCCTTTGCCATAATAAACGTTGACCATTCTTTGTTCAAACGTTTTACGACGGATTGATATGGTTAGCACGAGGTCTGTCAACAATGCAGGAAATTGCACCATAGCTCTTTCCTTCTAATTTTAGCTTAACAATTAATTTTTTGATTTAAACGGATACACCCTGAGTATGGTTTTAAGCAACCGTTTGACTTTTATCCTATTCCATTTCGAGTGTGTTTGACTTACTACAAGTTAAAAAATATGCACTGAAAAACAACGCATACATAACTTTAATGTATATGCCTACATATGACGCAAAAAATACACTACGATTACTTAACACAGAAGCATGTAATTGTTTCGCTGACATATTTGATGTATGTCAATATTTGAGCTTGATTCCACGGAATTTTATGGGTTCACTCGAATTAAAAAAGTAAGCGGTTAGAAATTGTCAAGGATTTTTTTAATGCATTTGTCCTTATAAAGTGATAAAATTGTGCAAAAGAATTTTCGTTTTTACCAATAACGTCAAAAAAAACTGATATCATGTCTTTTAGTTTTGTAAAAACGTAATGTAATTGACCAATTTTTGCTTGCCGAGTGTATACCGTTTTCACACAGTGAGAAAACTTAATCGAATCACATTGTATATAATGAAATAATTAAGTTTCCCCTTTTCATAAAGGGCCTTTTGACTTCATTAAGCCGACATCTGTCAGCGCACACCCCAAAAAAATATTTCGTTATTACAAAAAAATAGTTAAAAAGGGAAAGACAGCACGTTTCCCTTCTTAACGTAAATTACAATCCAAATAGAATTTATGCGCATATAAAACTACCCATATGTAGTATGTTCGCACCTACAACCAAATTTGTGCCTATTTTTGAAATAAACGCCATATCGGTAGCTTCATGTGAAAATGTGCTAAGTCACTTTTTTGAAAAATTAAATTTTTATTTTATGCAGTTTTAAAACTGATTCTCAAAATACTTCGCTCACAAAAAAAAAATGTCATTTCTTTTCATTTTACGTGCTGTGGGTCGAGATGGAAATGGGTAAATACCAAATGCTAAATACCAGTAAATTGGATATATATGGTAAAAATGGGTAAATATCCCAAATATTTACCCAAAATGAGGTATAAATTATATTTTAGAAAAAATGGCAAACAAATACAGAAAATCAATTCGCCTTACAACCAATTTGTAAAATTGGAATACAAATATTTATAAAGCAGCCCAAATACTAAAATTTTAACACATCAAAGTTTACATTATACTAAAACTTATGTATTCATTTTTGAAATATTATATTACAGTAATCAAATTAAAATAGTATTTAGTCACTATCGCTGAAAGTTTCATAATCCTGAAAAAAAGTATGGGGTGTAGACTGTTTAAAACCAGTGGAAGTATGTCGTACTTCATCGGATGAGTTTGTGCTTTCATCCTAGTCGGCACCAACTTCACAAGAAGTATAATTTTGTCGTACACCTCATTTGAAAAGGTTCCAATTGTGTGATATGAAACAAGCTTTTGCCGCATTATCTGTTGTTAATCTGTTTCTTCTTTTGGAGTGAATAAAACTTCGACAATTGAATGAGCGTTCAGCTGCAGCTGAAGTGCATGGAGCAGTCAATATACGAACTGCTATTTTGCTCAATTACGTGGTCGGGCAAATACTTTTCCACCACGTGGAAGGAGAAATTTCTGCAATGCTGTCCCAAACAAATCTGCAGCCCAAAATCACTCTCCATAATTATAATTTGCTATGTCCACCTTAGAATTTACGACAAAGTTGCTACTCATATCATATATAAATTGCATTGCAGTAAGATAATCAGATGAATTTAGTTCGTGCCTTTCGGACTATTCGGATCAAGAAAATTAGCAGCCAAATGTGTGGGCTTTACCGACATTTCAAACCTTTCCTCAAAGTAAGATAATAACTGTTGCATGTCATCGCCATCATTAATTGTTTTGTTTGAGCAAATATATGTAGATTTGTTAAATTTTATCAACATTCACTTTTGGAAAATCAAAACATACATATGTATTTTCAATGACGTATACATTGAATTTCTGACATATAATTCCAACGAACCTCATTAAAATGCTTTTAAAATACAAAAAAAAGTTAGATAAAAGGACCGTATTCCGCTATATTACCTGAAAAATGGAAATACCGGTGGAATCCAATCTTAGCTGGGCAATGATGTGTAAATGTGCTAAGTCGTGCAGCTGTTAAAAAGAATGTGTCTAAGTAACCTGTCAATAATATCAATCTGAAGTATAGTCATTCTTTGTGCGCGCATTATTTATTTATTTTATATTCAGTCTAAATAAAACACATCTTTGTTGTTGTTGTTGTATTAACAATAAAGACACTCCCTGAGCCTGGGGGATAGTGTGTACGATGTTGATTGGCGCGGTAAACAAAGCCACCAATTAAGGTCAAGCCCGACCATCTCGGGGAAACGATTTATATCGACCACATTAAAACCTTCTAGGCCATCCCGCCTCCCCACCTAGTTCCATGCAGAGAACTTGGGGTCACGCCAGAGCCCGGCTGTCAATGAATAGATGCGCACGGTAGGTGAGCAATTGAGTGTGGAGAAGAAACTAATATTGCGCTCGGTAACCCTTCGAGAGGGTTGCGCAACACAAAACCCTTGAAATTGGATCACCCATTGAGGATATGCCTTTGGTGGTTGATAAATGCTTGCCCTGACCAAAGACTCCTTCAGAATTCTTTAAATGTCACGATAAATACATGCTTTCTTACATACTAGTCAAAAATAGAAAAAACAAGTTCATAAGCTTAAAATATATAAGCTGTTATTAAGATAATAACACTACTGAATTCGATTTGGCCTAGAATTATAGTCCTGGTTATAGTCGTTCATCTAGCATGATTCCGTTTAGAGTTAATCGATAATAATCATATATTATGGCGAAGAGTCACGCTAGTGGAATATATGGAATGAACAAATTAGATAAATCAGAGCAATTCGTGCTAAGTGTACTAGCATTATAGGCGAAGCATGAGTTAGAGATAAAAGTTCTTCTGTCATGCAAAGCCTGACAAAAATGGTTTTAAGTGCGGAAATTTTACGCTAAGTCAGTAAAATAGCTGGTGGGTTAGCATACGGATTTTTATTTATCTTTGTTCAAAGCTTCACACAATCAAAAGGATTGCAACTAAGGTATCCTCATTTCACAGTTTTGAAATAAAGGTTATTTCAAAAATTATTCATGTTTATTGTCGTACTCCTGTAGAAAATTCGTAAAATGTGGCTTAGCAGCATTTTCACATTAAGCTAACGATATACCTTTGCAGTAACGCAGCGAAAAATAAAATTTTTAATTTTTCGTGTTTTTCTCATTTTCGTAAAATTATGAAAAATAATTTTATTTTTGATTGTCATTGTTACATGAAGAATATAACTCAAAGCACCAGCAAACCCGACTGGATTTATATCACTCGATAGGTATTCAATTAAAGCAATAATGCAGATATTAAGATATTAGTATTACTGATTTATGAGGAAGATTGAGTTCGATTAGGGCTTTTTAATGTAGAAACCTGAACTAACGAATTTCATTAAGCCTCTGTATGAAATTGGTATCATATCAGTTGCTAGTGTAACTTAATTTGAGATTTATATTAAAAAAAGAAGAACGGGACTGATCTTCGGCTGTAGCCGAAGACTTCACCTTTCAGAATGGGGCATGGCCCGAACAATAATCTTATCCCGTTAGTAATCTCCGAATTAATCGGATGTATAAGATAAGATATATATAGGGAACACATTTGAACCTTAACGATTTTTAAGATAAATATAAAATAAAAAAACAGGTAGGTGGACTTTGTGTTGAGGGATGCAAGTTCTGGGTTTTGTGTGTCTGCATGTAAAAAAAACTATAGACTACGAATATCCAGTATTTCAGCAAGTATATGACGTAAAAATCGTAACTGATTGATGCAATTTTGATGAATTTGAAGCTTCTAGCCGTAAAAAAGGCTGGCAAAAATAGAGTTTAGATGGGGAGTCTCAATATATATATACCACCACCGATCTCTACTGATTTGTCAGACAACAATATATGCTTATATACGAAGCATATGGTGAACATTGGAAGCGTCTAGCTGTTAAAACTGGGCAGAAGATTGACGCAAGTTTCGTATCTGAACATATCGGTGTATGAGATAGTATACTATATATACCACCGATCTCAATGATTTTTCAGGACAACAATATATGCTATATACGTAAGCATTCGCGGTGAAATTTGGAGCGTCTGATAGCTGTTAAAATGGGTAGAAATGCGAAAATAGTGTCTCTTATCTGAGCACACGGTCGTATGAGGAATATACTGGAATAACCAACCGAAAGATCTCGATTTTCTACAGACAACAATATATGCTCTACACGTAAGACATTTAGGAAATTGAACCAGATCTCAAACGATTTTAGATAAAGTATAAATATAAAAATAGGTATCGGTACAACTGTGTGAGGATGTCAAGCTTCACGTTTTTTGTGGTCTGCATGTACAGATACGGCTACGCATCACGAATTTCAAAAATATAGACGTAAAACGTAACTATTGATGAAATTGATGAATCTTGAGAGCTTCGAGCCGTAAAAAAGGGGCATCAATATGACTTAGTTGGATCATGAAGCTAATACAAATATATAGACTCACCGATCTCTATGATTTTTTCAAGACAACAAGTATATGATCTAGTATACGTAGCATTTGTGAAATTTGAAGCTGTCTAGACTGTATTTAGCGCGGGCAGAACATGCGCAAAAGTGATCTATCCTGAACAATCGTGTGTATGATGAATAGACTAGATATACCACGCTACTCAATGATTTTGTCAGACAACAAGCATAGGCTAATACGTAATGCAATCGAGTGAAATTTGAAGCTGTATAGCTGTTAATAATGGGGTAGAAATGCGAAAGGTTTCTTATCGAACAATCGGTTGTATGAGAATATGACTAGATGATACACACGACCTCTATGAGATTTTGTCATGATCAACAATATATGCTCATATAACGTAAGCAATGGAGGGACATTGAAGCTTTATAGCTGTCAAAATGGGTGGGTTAGACAATGCGAATAAGTTTCTTATCTGAACATCTCGGTGTATGAGATATATAGTAGATATACGACCGATCTCTATGATGTCAGACACAACAATATATGCTATATAAGTAAGCATATACGGTGGAAAAATTTGAAGCATTCTAGCGGTTATAAAAATGGGCGCTAAAATGTGTGCGAAATATATGAATATATACGATATGGTACTATATAGTTATCATACTAATAGTTACACCATATTTATAGCCTATAGATACTCACCGATCTTTATTGATTTTTTCAGACAATCAATATCACTGCTATAGACGTAATGCATATCGTCGCTGAATTTGAGGCTCTAGCTCTAAAATAGGGCAAGTAATTCCGAAAAGTTCCTATATCGAACAATCGCGTAGTGATATAACTGATATATACGACTCGATCTCTATCAATTTTTCACAGGCAACATAGACGTGCAAGTATACACGAAATTAGTATATGGTGAAGTTGAAGCTGCTAATTGCAGACTAAATTGGCGTAAGATCATTACACAAAAAATCCGTCTTTTGTCTGAAAAATCGGTTGTCTGGAGTGAGTAGAGTAGCTCTATGAGTGGTCTGATCGCGGTCACGGTCCGTACAAATGTCTAATCGGACAGCCAGAATAGCGAGCGCTCACAAATTTTATCACGATATCTCGAAATATTGCGGGGACTAGTTTCGCATAGAGCAGCAGAGAGTACAGGACGGACAGACGGACAGACGGACATGCTAAATCAACTCAGCTACTCAACCTGATTATTTCGGTATTACTTGATATGGATGGGTCGTATCATATTCATTTAAGGATCTTACAATTTCATGGTTCGTCGACGAAATTCAATATACCATTCATTTTTTCATGAAGGTATAAAAATAAATAATATAAATACATGTAAGAGACGCAGATAACAGAATTTTAGGTCGAGCTTCTTCTTCCGATTTGCGACGTTACCGGTCTTATGCCGACTCCGTAACGGCATCTGCCAAGGCAGATGAGTTTCACTGAGAGCTTTTCATGGCAGAAATAAACTGGAAATTTTCTAGACGCCTGCACAACTGGCAAAAAAGGGGTCATCACGCTGGTCACTATATACGGCTGGAACGGCTCTCCATATCTGAGCAAACAGGACTACAAAGAACAAAAATTGCAGCGGATGGCGGCTATGCTTACTTGCGATGCCATGCCGCCCACTCCATCAAAAGCACTTGCAAACCAAATCTTTCTTCTACCCACTGACTTTGAGCTGTGAACGCGGCTAGGCTCAACAACACAGCGAAGATTGGACTGACTGCCGGTTTGGTCATGCCCAGATCCTGAAGCAAGTCCCCGATCTATACTGAGAGAAGCTAGATGAAACAATACCATTCTCTCACTGGGCTACAAATTTTCTACCAAAGATCCCTGAGAGGAGCGAGTTGGGCAAATGCAGGAACGGGAGCACAAGAAAATGTTCGTTTGCATGGGACGGCTACAACAGAGTTGGCTTCGTCAAAGAAGCTCAATTATAAAGTACAGTCTTACTGCTGTAGTGTTTTCTAGCTGAGCATTATATCTATCTGGGAAGATGCTCTCTATATGGAATGGGTCCCAGCCACAGTACATACTCGGAACGCTCTGCTGAGGAGGCTAGGAAAGGGAAGCATCAGATTGCAAACAATCAACTCCTGGTGGCTGTGGTGATATCTCACCTCTTGAAGCAACTGCAAAGCATGGTGCGATCTCAGTTCACGAACAAACTAACGCAGAGTTAGGCATCGGGAACCAAACATGTAGGATGTTCAGGGCAAATCTGGCCTTAGCGCACGAAAAGAGATCGCAATCGGTCATATTTCTGAATCGCTCTTATCTAACCCAATAGTGGATATTCTAACAGGGTCACTGTCTAATGGGCGCCCATGGGGGCTCATAAAGCCTGCAAAAAAATGACCCTACGCAGTTGCAGCACGAGCAGAGATAGAAGGCGTTAGCGCATTATCTATGCAATTGTCACGCCCGCAATTAAAGGACATTCTGCGCTACATTAGGCAAACGCGATGGTTATACGTTATGGTTGTATGAGACCACATTCTACAGAAGGAAACAACTAGGTCTCCTTCGTGGTATCACAAGGGCCACAATGGCTTGGGTAGCGGGGCGCCACTTTAACCGTGTCAAACCACTGTAGTATGGCGGGTGCGCACGCGGCGTCCTTCGGCAAGACGCGGCTTTACTGGAGCTTCTCGCTCCATTGATTCCAACGGATGTCTCCTGTTTACGGCAGTCGCCCCTCCCTCCTGATTAATTTCCAATGTTTGGACACAATGTAGGGAGGTAGTGCGTGAAGTATGTAGAGGAAAAAAATTTGTAGTGTGAATCCGGAAACTTAAACCACAGTATAGAGTTTAGGCCTGTTTTGGCGTTTTTGTGTATCGTGTCTAGAAGAAATAAGGGGAGTAGAACAGGGAACGGATGGTTGATATAGTTGTTCTTCTTTATTAGGTAGAAAAAGAACATAAATAAAAACAAAGTGAGAGAAAAAAGATATGATCCAAAGAAGCATCAAGAAAAAAAATGTAAAAAAGAACAAAAAAAGAATCTGAAAGACAAAAAGCAATAAAAAAGGACGAAAAATTTGGTCCCTCGTTATTTTAGGAGAAAACTAAAAAAAAAAAAAGTAATCATTACTATTTTTGTTTACGTTTTTCTTAGTTTCTAGATCTTGACAAATAAATGGACAAGCTTTGACAAAAAGAAAAAATTCGTTAAATGGAAGAAAAAAAAAAAACAAAAAAATAAGAAGAGAGAAAAAAAAGAGAAAAACAAAAAACTATAAAAAAAAAAACCAAAAAAATAATTTTGTTCTTCTAAAATATTCCTTGTCTTGCTTGAGTTTCAAGTGGATTCATAAGGATGACATCCTTAAAAAACAATGTGGTTTTGGAATGGTGAGTTTAGTTTTTATTACTTGTACACCGTGCCAGGCGCAATGTCTTGACCAGGCACTGCCAGCCCCCTTCTTCAGTGTTGTGCTCGGCTTACACCGGCAGTCCTCTTTGCCACCTTATAGTGACATTCGTCTGGTCTAAGGTAGGAGAGAGATGTTAGTTTCGACCTCCTTCGAGGAGTTGGAGAAGGACGAGCGCTTGCTGGATATGCATCTGACAAAGTGTGAAATTCTTATATGATAGCCCATTAGGCCCGCGATAGTAGGAGACACCATAGCCCGTGGGACTTGTGGGACCCTGCTAGGGAATGTCTTGCTCTAGCATGGGGAACACCCTGAGGTGCCAAGATTTTTTAAAGCTATTGTTTAATTGTGTTGGCGACATTTTCATGGGCTATTCACGTCTGGGTCGTATTGATTATAGAGGGCATTTGCTAGTTTTATAGGATTGGCCTTCTTTAAAAACCGCATGTGTGAGGTCGTAGATGCTGTATTCACTATATACCTCAGGGGGGGGGACAAAATAATCAAAAACGAGATATACGTACACGGGCTGAGCAAGCTCCTGGTGGACTTTGATATAATGTGATTCTTATGATCACCGGGCCGTTGTCCGCCTCCTCGCTCCTTGCCCGGAGGACCGCTCTCGGGTATGAAGACCGAGTTCGTACAGAAAGAACAAGTTTTGTGATAACTAACGGGAAAGGACGGTATTCAATACAAAAAATAATGGGTCGAGACAAAAAAAAGGTCA
>JARSSU010030106.1:0-46058 GCA_029619165.1 Eurosta solidaginis | reverse complement strand
CTTTTTTTTTATTCGACTCTCGACCAAAAATTTTTTTACATAGGTCAACTACTTTTCTGACTTCTTATTTAATTCGAAATTTTTTCTCCAACAAGAAATTCTCTCGAACTCCATCTGCAAATTTACTCAGTGCCCTACCACAAGCCTCAAAATATTATAGATTTTAACTGAGCGCATACGTGGCTCTATATTGTATTATAATTATTTGAATTAAAGGGAGGTGACGTAAAACTTTAAAAAAGGTTCATCTCGTTAATCGTTCTTCTAATATAACCACAGGTTTTTGTATCTTAGATTAACTTAACTTTAATACGGAATATCGTTCTCACTTTTTTTACTGAACATGGGCGTTATATTTTTAATCAGTGACGTTTGCTAAATAGTCTGATAGGGTAAGTGTACGGGAAGAGTGTAAGTTGAGGGTCTTGTAGAAGGTAAAGGTAGATTGGGGTGAGTACGGACAGTATAGTTTTTGAAGATGCAGTCCGTTAATTAAAGCGTGTTATAATAAATATTATACTTAACTATCTCTACTGAGACGAGATGTGGTCGTATTTAAACCGGTTAATTAATTTACTACTTCTAAATACTGGAGCGGGATGGGAAGGGTTCGTGAGTAGTATTATGAGATTTTCAAGTTTTATACAGTTGAAAATGTGGGTGTGGTCGTGCTTGTGGCGTAAACCTTGGTATTGGGCTACGTAAGCGAAAAAAAAGTATTGTGAAAGGAGTTACGGGAAGGAGATTTTATATGTAATAACTGGGTCTTGACTAATGGTATAATCAAATCTCCCTTATTAATAACGTTTACATGTGTGGAGTTTTTTATGGCTTGATTTAGTCTTATATTTTGTGGAAAGTATTACAAAAGTGTCTCGGGATGTGGTGGGTGTTTGCGCTAGTTACGAGAAGATAGCGTGAGATTGCTTTAATTTGGTGATCCAAATTATGTTCGTAATGTTGTTAACGTTATAACTAGGTCGGATAATGGTAATGATTTTAGTCAGGTTGGTAATACAACACTAGATACGGATATGCGAGTGAAGAGGTTGTTAGCATGTTAGGAAGTAATATATATCGGTTATTTATTTTGAGTACGGGGGGAGGTTATACTACATCCTTTTTTATAACTCTATCTACCTTTACTCAATAAATGAATTTAACTGAGTTTAAAGATGATTACATTTTTATTATACCTGCGGTATTATCAAAGCAGATATAATATATACTCTGATTATCTTTATGTTACTTGAGGTAAAATAAAAGAAGATTATATTACCTAGGGGTGTATGAGAATAAGAGTTTGTACTAGACGAAGTTTATTTTTAATTTATAATTATAAACTTTTTTATTTATTAACCTGGTCGCTACTCGTGTATATTTTACACTAATGGAAGTAAAAAACTTGATTTGGGAAAGGTAAGACTAAAGACACAACGAAAGAGAAGGGTATGTGCCAGGAGTAGATATTCAGGGTATTTGTACGGTTTGAGACTGTGGGGTTTGTATTGTAGCTTGATGTTATTTATTTTGACTAATTTATACTGTAATTAGCGTAGAACTACTTACTGTGGGGCAATGCTGGTAATCAGGTAGTATTTAGATGAAGGTGGTATAGTATAATGTGTAAGTAAAGGTCTTAATACTAGGTTTTTTATGATTACTGGCGTGACATGTGTCACACGCAAAGATTCGTAAGTGTAAGGCAGTTATTTTAAATAATATTATTCTACCTTTCTCACCTTGGCGAGAGTGTTTGTTAAAGAAGGTGTATTGTTTGTGGTAGGGGTAGTTCTGAGAGGCCGGTGGTGGTATTTATAGCGTAAATTAGTTATGGAACTTCGGTGTTGTGGTAAAACGTTGTAAAGAGTCGATGTGCAGCGGTTCGGTAGGTTTCAACGAATTGCCGTAGAGTGAGTGTCGGTTTAGTACTCGATTGTGTAAACATCGTAAGTTGCGTTTTTTTAATAGCCGTGGTAAACAGGATTGAGGATTGCCCATGAAGGGTTCTATTTTTTTTTATGAATGTTGGATGGTGGCGGGAGTGTTGTCGTGAAGTTAGTCTCAGTAGAGTAAGTGTGTGCAAAGATTATAGTGGCGCCGATATGGATTAGTGAAACGTATTGGTTGTTATGGTTGGAATAATGTGAGTTTTTATGCGAAAAAGTAAAAGTTTGTATCATCAGAGGTTTACATATTAGGTACATACTTAATATGCGTGAAAGTAATATCAGGGTTTTAGCTAGGTCTGGTAATCCTGTTTTAAGTTGAAGAGTCTGATAGTGAGTAGCTGTAGTATGGGGGGTGTTGCTGATGTTTACAAGAAATAATATACTGCAAAATACATATTTACTTTTAAAGAAAAACTGAGGGAGAATAAAGTGGTTATAGGGGATGAGTGTGATTAAAACGGTTTTGAGGCAGTTTATCTTATTATGGTAACTACCCCTACTACTAACTGGGTGTAATCTGGGTAGCGGATAGTTTATTTAATAATATATACTCATACTGTATACTGAAACAAATTTACTCATAATAAATTTAACGGAGAGAATGTACAAACCTTGGAGTCGGTGGTCGGCGTACTTTACTGGCTATTACTGCGGTGTTTGTCGTTGGGTAAGATTCATATGGTACTGGTTAAGGCGTACGGATTGTGTAATAACCGTTTATGTTTGCTGGTAAATTAGCTCAATATGGGTGAGATGTTGGTTTTAGGGTTTCTGCGGAGTGAGAGAGTAAAACTTTAAAGCTGATGTAATTGGGTATTAGTGTTTAGGTGCGTGTAAGTGTGTCTTTGATAATGTTTAATACTTTATACTGTTTACTATTTATGTTATTACTGTCCGCTGGTTGGTCTATTATGTACTGCTGCTTGTTGGTGGTTATTTCTACTGGGGGCTTACGCGGGGTTTTACTGGGGTGTTTGGAGGGGTTTTGGAGTGCGGCTGGTTTCTTCTTACACTGGGCGGTGCTGTAGTTTTTGTTATAACATCGTTGCTTTTTCGGGCGTTTTTTCGCGTGTAGGTTATTATTACCGGAGTTTTTTTTACGTGTGTGCGGCGGGGGGTTTTTAGTTTTCGTGGGGCTAAAACCGGTATCAGCTGTTTTTATTATACAAACCATAGATTACTAAGGAGTTTGCATTACGTAGTCAATTGAGGTAGTTTATATACGTATTCTTTATCTGGGGGTGACTAAGGTTAATGCGCATAGATGGAGTAGATAAAAGGTTGCGGTTGGTAGTTTCATCGAAAGAAAAGTATGGGGAGGTAGGTTATGACAGTTGTCTGTTATTAGATAAGTAGTAAGAGTCCGTATGAAGTGAAGCTAGTGGCGTGTAGATGGGTATATAGTTAATTATTAAAACGTATTATCACTTAGTGGGGCGTGCATGGTGATGTCGAGTTAAGTTGTATGTAAGTAGTTTAGTGTATATCTGGTTAGTAACTTAGTCCTTGTAGGTAAGCAGTCGAGAGTATTAAAAAGACGCTAAAAGGAGTAGTTTGGTGTAACATGGTGCAAAAATGGGTAAGTAAGTAGGCGGGATATGTCAATGTGAAACGAAGGTTGAGTAATGTCAAAGTGTTGATTGTGTGGATTTAGGTAGAAGAATATCTATCGGTATTTATTATATTTAGTAATTTATTTAGAGTTTGTTAGTTTTGGATGAGATAATATGAAGATATGGTGTTCATTTAGGGAGTGATAACCACGAACCGAGTCGCTGTAGATGTTAGGATGTCAGCGAAGCTGAAAGATGTTCATGTACAAGTTACGTTAGATGGCGGGAGGGTACTATATTACTACAGTATTCACTGGGTAGTTCATAATAAAGTCGTTGAGGAGTTCTAATAACGCTAGTCTCGTAGTTTGTTGTTCTTAAAGGAGAAAGAGTGATGGCAAAAGAGTGTCTCTTAACTCTACTGGCATGAGTATACCAGGGTTGCGGTGTTTGCGGGCTATGTACTTTTGAGTTTGTGAAAAAAAGGGGTTGTTGTAATGGGGTTAGTTTAGGTATATTATGCTACAATCATTTTATTACACGAAAGCCAGTTTGAAGATGGGTCTATCTGCTTTCATCGTACTCTGTGGGTAGGTGGCGTTCTAGAGACTGGGTTTGGCCATGCAACACTGTTATGATCCGCGACCAGGTAGTGCGTAAATGTGGTGAAGGTTAATGTCGTGCGAGGTAGGTGTTTTATATTTTACTCTTAGAACACTTTAATTAAATCTTATGAAGGAATGGGTGGCTCCAGTTGGTGGGTGCGTTTGTGTGACGTTGTAGGGGTGTTTCGAGAAATGTATTGTTGTTATGATATATGTGCGTTGTTAGCAACCGAACGACCGTATAGGTTCGCAGGGTTGTTAGGGTATTATTTTTAGGGTCATACTCAGTCGGAGTAATACAAGATATTATGCAGCCTGTTGTTTTAGGTGTGATGCAAGAAGGCCCGAGGGGATTTAAATAGAGAAAATGAACTAGTGTTAGTGTTATTTAGCGTGTTATATAAATTAAATTTTTGTTTGAAAAGGTTAATTGGATAATTTACTAAGCAAATCCTCCCGCGGTTGTTAGTAAGTATTTTATACTTGTGTATAAGAGATGGTTGGGGTAGTAGCATCAGTTATTTAAGGTTGTTGTAAATTGTCGTAGTGTAAAAAAACAATTCCGGTAGGGCGGAGGTTTAAAAGTTGTATGTAAACTTTAATTATTAAACTTATAAATCTTCATGCAATGCAACAATAGGCGGATGAACACTATTTATTAAGTGATTTTTATGCAAAGCTGCGAATTTCGTATAATCATAAAAATATGAACTATGTCTTAACTATTTGATGCACCACTTATTTAAAAATTTGAATACTGCCGACGAAAGCATGCCAATTAATTGCACATTGCAAAATAAATTGCAATTAATAATTAAAGTTAAGCACTGTTGAATGAATCGTTGCATTAATTCGGACCCTAATAAAACAATTATTTTTTGAAAAAACGCAATATGGTCTGTGGATGACTTTATTCTGGTATATGTGGAGGATTGAGTATTGGCATATTTAGATGGAATTGAATGAGTATCGTAGAATAAAATGAGACGGTGTGTGATTAAGTTGGAGTTATGGAATTGATTATGGTGTTGGATTTTGTGGATTTGGCATTGGATACCTGGAATTTTGTGACTTACAGATTAATTTTATTGATTTTTAAATGGCATTCTGGATTACAGATTAAAACTAATTCAACCGATAGCATAATGGATAACTACCCACCAATATAGGACAAATTGGATACATTTGAATGAATTTGTGTGTTGGTTTGCCATATTTTCAAAAGATTATTTTTACCCTAAAAATAAATAAATAAATGTAAGGCGCGATAACCTCCGAAGAGATCTAAGGCCGAGCTTCTCTTCCAATTTGCGTCGTGCTCCTCTTGATTTTCCCTACAAATTGGCCGGACGGGACCTACATGATTTTATGCCGACTCCGAACGGCATCTGCAAGGCAGATGAGTTTTCACTGAGAGCTTTTCATGGCAGAAATACACCCGGAGCGCTTGCCAAACACTGCCGAGGGGCGACCCCGCTTAGAGAAATTTTCTTCTAATTGAAAAACCTTATTTCTAAAATGTTTGATGGTGCTTTGCCCGGGGTTTGAACCCAGGGCATCCGGTGTGGTAGGCGGAGCACGCTACCATCAACACATCCCACGGTGGCCGTCGTGGTATTTATTTGGGTAAATATTTGGGACTTACCCATTTTTACCATGTATAACCAATTTACCGTGTATTACCATTTGGGTATTTACCCCTTTCACCCATCTCTAACTATCATTCATTCGTTGATACATTTCTTCGATTAGTACCAAAAACATCATTAGAATTAGCAAGTTATATATTTTTGACATTTTGGGGAAATCATGTATGTTCAGAAAATTTCTGACATTATTTCAGTTAGGTGTGTTCACGCATTTCGAAATTTAGTTGTGGCCAGATTATGATTACTACGTGGCCACGGCGGACTACTACGTGCCATTTGGCCACGTTTCGTATTACTTAAAAAATGCCCTGTTCTATAGGTGGACGCCATTTAGGGATATAGACATAAAGGTGGATCAGGGTTGACTCTAGAATGCGTTTGTACGATATGGGAATCAAATGAAAGATGTTAATGAGCATCTTAAAAGGGAGTGGACCTTAGTTCTATAGGTGGATGCCGTTTCGAAATATCGCCATAAAGGTGGACCAGGGGTGACTCTAGAAGAATGTGTTTGTACGATATGGGTATCAAATGAAAGGTGTTAATGAAGATTTTAAAAGGCAGTGGTGGTTGTTGTATAGGTGGTCGCATTTTCGAGATATCGCCATAAAGGTGGACCAGGGTGACTCTAGAATGCGTTTGTACGATATGGGTATCAAATGAAAGATGTTAATGAGCATTTTAAAAGGGAGTAATCCTTAGTTCCATAGGTGGACGCCGTGTCGAGATATCGCCATAAAGGTGGACCAGGGGTGACCCTAGAATTTGTTTGCACAATATGGGCATCAAACGAAAGGTGTTAATGAGTATTTTAAAAGGGAGTGGGCCTTAGTTCTATAGGTGGACGCCGTTTCGAAATATCGCCATAAAGTGGACCAGGGGTAACTCTAGAATGTGTTTGTACAATATGGGTATCAAAAGAAAGGTGTTAATGAGTATTTTAAAAGGGAGTAATCCTTAGTTCATTAGGTGGACGCCGTTTCGAGATATCGCCATAAAGGTGGACCAGGGGTGACCCTAGAATTTGTTTGTACAATATGGGTATCAAAAGAAAGGTGTTAAAGAGTATTTTAAAAGGGAGTAATCCTTAGTTCCATAGGTGGACGCCGTTTCGAGATATCGCCATAAAGGTGGAGCAGGGGTGACCCTAGAATTTGTTTGTACAATATGGGCATCAAAAGAAAGGTGTTAACGAGTATTTTAAAAGGGAGTAATCCTTAGTTCCATAGGTGGACGCCGTTTCGAGATATCGCCATAAAGGTGGGCCAGGGGTGACTCTAGAATTCGTTTGTGCAATATGGGTATCAAACCAAGGAGTTAATGAGTATTTTAAAGGGAGTGGGCCTTAGTTCTATAGGTGGACGCCTTTTCGAGGTATCGCAATAAAGGTGGACCAGGGGTGACTCTAGACTTTGTTTGTATGATATGGGTATCAAATGAAAGGTGCTAATGAGTATTTTAAAAGGGAGTGGGCCTTCGTTCTATAGGTGTTTGCCTTTTCGAGATATCACCATAAAGGTGGACCAGGGGTAACTTTAGAATATGTTTCTACGATATTAGTATCAAATGAAAGGTGTTAATGAGTATTTTAAAAGGGCGTGGGGCTTAGTTCTATAGGTGGGCGCTATATCAACATTCAAGTTGATACCTAAAAATCTTTTATTTGATCTTAAGTATAAAAATTTATTTTTGTTCACCTTTGAATTTAGATATTTTCCAACTAATTAGAATTTTCTTTTTTGAAGTTATTCAAAATTTTAAGTTAACACGAAAACTCAATTAAAATTATTTAAAAATTAAAGTAAAGAGTACAAAGTAGTTAACACTATAGGCGCCTTTTCGAGATATCGCCATAAAGGTGGACCAGGGGTGACTCTAGAATGAGTTTGTACGATATGGGTATCAAATTAAAGGTATTAATGAGAGTTTTAAAAGGGAGTGGTTGTAGTTGTATATGTGAAGGCGTTTTCCAGATATCGACCAAAATGTGGACCAGGGTGACACAGAACATCATCTGTTGGATACCGCTAATTTATTTATATATGTAATACCTGCCAAGATTTTAAGGGGTTTTTATTTCGCCCTGCAGAACATTTTCATTTTCTTCTACTTAATATGGTAGGTGTCACAACCATTTTATAAAGTTCTTTCTAAAGTTATATTTAGCGTCAATAACACAATCCAATTACCATGTTTCATCCCTTTTTTCGTATTTGTATAGAATTATGGAATTTTTTTCATTTTCGTAATTTTCGATATCGAAAAAGTGGGCGTGGTCATAGTCGGATTTCGTTCATTTTCATACCAAGATAAAGTGAGTTCAAGTAAGCACGTGAACTAAGTTCATTGTCGATTTTTGTTCAAGTTATCGTGTTAACGGTCATGCGGAAGGACAGACGGACGACTGTGTATAAAAACTGGGCGTGGCATCAACCGATTTCGCCATTTTCACAGAAAACAGTTAACGTCATAAAATCATATGCCCCTACCAAATTTCAAAAGGATTGGTTAATTTTTGTTCGACTTATGGCGTTAAAAGTATTCTAGACAAATTAAATGAAAAAGGGCGGAGGCACGCCCATTTTGAAATTTTCTTTTATTTTTGTATTTTGTTGCACCATATCATTACTGGAGTTGAATGTTGACATAATTACTTATATACTGTAAAAGATATTAAATTTTTTGTAAAAATTTTACTTTAAAAAAATAAAGTGGGTCCTTCTCCGATTTTGCTAATTTTTATTAAGCGTACATATAGTAACAGGAGTAACGTTCCTGCCAAATTTCATCATGATATCTTCAACGACTGCCAAATTACAGCTTGCAAAAGTTTTAAATTACCTTCTTTTAAAAGTGGGCGGTGCCACGCCCATTGTCCAAAATTTTACTAATTTTCTATTCTGCGTCATAAGTTCAACTCATCTACCAAGTTTCGTCGCTTTATCGGTCTTTGTAATGAATTATCGCACTTTTCGGTTTTCGAAATTTTCGATATCGAAAAAGTGGGCGTGGTTATAGTCCGATATCGTTCATTTTAAATAGCGATCTGAGATGAGTGCTCAGGAACGTACATACCAAATTTCATCAAGATACCTCAAAATTTACTCAAGTTTATCGTGTTAACGGACGGACGGACGGACAGGACATGGCTCAATCAAATTTTTTTTCGATCCTGATTATTTTGATATATGGAAGGCTATATCTATCTCGATTCCTTTATATATGTACAACCAACCATTATCCAATCAAACTTAATATACTCTGTGAGCTCTGCTCAACTGAGTATAAAACACATAATTTAAGGAGAAAAACCAAAAACAAAAACATGCGTCGTCGTTTCGACGAAGTATGATATTCTAGGGTTACAAAATGCTCAAGGTTTTCAATAAAGCCTTGAAATATCCAGTTGATGGGCGGGTTGCTAGGTTGCACAAATATTACCTCGTCACGAAACTAGTGAACAGGCACATGCGCTCTGGCGGGTAGTGGTGGAAAACTATCGACGCAGTATCGATTACCGATAGTTTTTACCTATCGATGGTACTATCTACGTTTTATGACTATCGATACTATCGTTTAAAGTATTGTAGTAGAGGAATTGTATGTTTATATATAATATAAAAACGCATTGGTAACTCATTTTATTCTGGCATGTGGTAGCACTTTTTTGACTTTTTAAATGAGCGGAAATTCAGAAGTGATAGAAGTGTGTAAAACACGCGTATAAATTGGAACGAGTTTTCGCATTGTTATACTCTTATAAATTTATGTTATATAGAAGAAGTTCACGATTCTTTATATAAATCCTCAACTTTCCCACATTCTGTCCCTCAAAAAAGTAAAGATGTCTGCTATTTGGAATAATTTTTCCAAATCGAATAAAAATATACCCACGGCGATTTATTCCTATTGAAAAAAGGAGTTCAAATCAAGCCGCAACACAAGCAATTTGTGGGATCATCTCCACGTTGCGCTTTGTACTCGACCTCAAAAGAGAAACATGATGGCGAAAAAAGAAGCTTCCGCCCCAAAAGCTGGACTGACTTCGTTAGCAAGTGTGCTAATACACGTATAAAAAATTTGTAAAAAATCTAGAACAGCGGTCGACTGCTAATACGCGTCCAAAAATATCTGAATGGTATCAAACGACGGGTCTTGACACCAAGATGTAAGCTCTGTATGGAGATATTTTTATAGTTGAATTTAACAGTTTTCATGTGGTTTTTGTACATAGAAAGAAAATTGGGGAAGAAAAAGGTTTTGCTAGTATTTAATTTAAATCTCAAAAAGGTGTTGGCCGGCAAGTGTAATTGATTATAAGCGCGGCCGATGGACGCCAATGCAGAAAGATGTTCTGCACAAAAAACCTATGGATTCTATTTTGCTCAGATTCAATTTGATCTTTGATTTGTTTATCCAACCCGGTGTAATTTTGTTTAAGCGCGGACAAAACCGCTAATGCAGAAAAAGGTGTTCTGGATACCAAACCCGATTTCGGAGGGGTGCATGGTTATTTTCGGTTTTGGAAAGGTGATACTGCTTTGGAATATGATACTGCTTTCTCTGAAGGTGTCGTCGACAAGAATAGGAAACCTTAATTTTTCCAAACTCCTCCAAAATCTTTACACACCTGCAATGACTTGAATTTCATATTTAAAAGAATTAATACGTATGTACAAGTTCTTTTCGCAGCCCCCATTGCTTTGCGTCAATCTTTTGAATATAAAAACCTATTTTTACAGGGAACTCGAAATTTTGGAATTGTTTTGAAAATTAGAATTCTTGTTTTAGTCGACGATAATTACAAAAATAACAGCATCAATTCCCAAATAGCTTCACTTTTGTCTTTTTGTAGAACTGAGGTGTGCTTCATAAGAGATTATATGCCGCTACGAAAATTTCTCCATAGTGCCCTCGATACTATCGACTATATCGATAGTCAATACTATCGACAGTTTTCCACTCTACTGGCGGGTACTATCACCTCCGCTATAGACGCTGACGACTAACCAACTACTCAGGTAGTTCGACGAGAGATCTGTCCAACTCATGATGAAATAATCATGAGTGGTAACGTTTTCTAATTAATCTGCGGTTAAGACATAAAAAACTAAATTTCGTACATGGCCAGTCATTAACTGTGCTCCGCTGTCATGTAATTTGCGCAGAATTTTACAGATTCATGTCTATCAGCTAGAAGCTATTGCCACTGTCAAATATATATTGCATTCAAATAAAACACACAAGATAATTGTGCATCAGAGATCTGCTTAGAGTACTAATAAATTAGTGCACTTAGTCATGAGCCAAAAAATTGTGTCTAATGTGTACTAGTCAAGTACAGAAAAATACTATGAGGACTAGCACATCAAATAGAAAATACATACATACGAGTGCCCCACAACACATATGTCCGATACATATATGACATTGTTGAGTATAAACTGAAATCATAGTCGCTTTAACTACAGTAGCCCGTTGGTTTCGGGTGTAATACACTGCATACTTCGTTTATTATCGGTTTTTCTTTAGCGCTGTATCCAGTTTAGTTTCGTGTACATCTTTGTGTTGCTAGCGTCAGAAGACTAATATGACTATATTCATTTTATTGCACTGTCAGTCTTACTTATTCCAATTAGTGTTTTCGTATAACACAGTTGACTTTCTTGCTCAATAAGACAATTGAGTACTGAACTGCTTCGTGGCTTATGAGCGGTTATTCATTTTACGAAGCATGGCTATGTAAATGTGTTTTAGTGGATATAAGTGCTTGATATTCTTTGTTTGTGTACGCACTAATACTCATTTTTTGGTTAGTCCACTAATAACTTTAAAAGATGAATAGTTGCAGCTCACTGTTGTGCATATAAAATGACAAGAAGAGGTTTTAACTTTTACACACTACTCTCCAGCAGCGTTTGCATTTTATCGAAGATCATCGCATTTATGTGGCCTATGCTCGTGTCATTTGTCATTAGTCACGTCATCTGTGAACATGAATTAATTTTTATATTTTACGCGTTTTTACTTTATGAATAATTTTCATCTTATATACAAATATTCACATTTAAATATGTATGTATATATTTTTATTATGCAGTTGTATGCAACTATTCAGTTGCGTGCGCATGCGCCGTTCTTTTGATTTTTTTGTTTTTTTTGCTTAAACTACACTATTGACATATTTTGTTCTCTATCTAAGCGACCAACTTTGCTTTTGGGGCTATAACTGTCCGATTTAACTGGTTAAGATGAATAACAGGATGTGATGACACTTAATACTCGTATCAAGTACACTTTAGAAAGCATATAAGAAGACAGTCTCCCTATATTCCGGAATTCATAATGGATACCATGGAATTATTTACTTGAACGAATTCATAATACAAAATTCAGAAGAAGTATTTGTAAACTGAGTCGAACTTCGCACTATCTCGGCTGACAGTTAAAAAAAACCGGGACGCACAAGCTAATATAAACATTGACTTTAAAATTGTTCAGCTTGGAACCTTAATATGGTCTACACACAATGAGCCTGAATCAAGATTGCATTGTGTGCCATAATAAGTCTGTCAACTAAACGACAACGTGAAATTTACAAACAGCCTCGCCTACCTGATCCAAATTTCAGGTCTAGAGTTGCATTTTTCGTACGTAAGACTACTTTAAACTGAGTAGCATTTAATAGCTTAGGCTGTGTGAGAGTTTGCCTAAATTGCCACCTAAATAGAGAAAAAACCTAAATCACTGGAAATTGTCGGCAAAGCAGTACAAATAAAAAAATTTAGAATTTTTATGAGCACACTTTTCAACCTAAATTAAAATGTCAAACTTTAAAAACAAAAACATTTACATTTTCATTCTATTGCTCTTAAATTTCTGATGTGCAAAAAAAATGCGCATGAATGGACCATTTAAAGTACCACATAATAGATAAGAGGGCGATGATCAATGTCCGATCCATTGTTGAGTATGGCGTAAAGGGGATCTGAAATTGCTTCTTGCTGACGCCCCCATCATAAGAATTGAATCTGGGCTATTTGGATTGCGGTGGGCTCATTGGGGAAAAATAAGTTATTGGCGCATTGCCCAATGGAAGTCACAGGCGTATTCATGCCTTGAGATTGGTGGTAAACGTCTATTTGCATGTCCTCCACGACGTCTGGCATAAAAGGCCGTATGGTCTGGAGCCGCTACACTTTCTTTCACTGCTATGTATGCATACTTATTTCTCCGTCAACCCCTGTCCTGCACAGACACTACAAACAACCATATAAGTCTCAAATTTTCTATTTTTGGGAATAATTTCACCCCATAAACACAATTTAGTTTGTCAAATCAACTCGCCACAGTTTTTACAATTTTTTCCTAAATTGTTGCAGTGCTGGAAAGTTCCAGTGGAATCATTAGTTTAGGTACCTAAAATTTTGGCGAACTCGCACCCAGCCTTAATAAGTATTTTCTGCAATAAAATTCTTGTTTTTTATTTAAAAACTGTCTACTATTACACAAATATAATGAACAATTTGAAAAACTATGTTTTTTAATGAAAATCAGCGACTCTGAACTGAAGAATTTTTACCACAACATAAAATTAAATTTAGTGGAACACAGCAACACTTTTTTGACTAAATAAACCCTGTTTCAATGTTTTAAGGGCCGTTTAAACTTGACGTATCCATAAAAACAGCTGATCCAACCAACCTTATGGAAATCAATGTAATTGGTCAATGGTGCTATACCATAACGCCCTAGCCATAACCAATAGACTGGGTCGATTTATTAACCGATATCGCGCCGTCGATTTTTCGATAGGATTTGGGCTCAGGAAAAAAGTTCCACTACGCATACCCAAAATATAATTTTCGAGCCTTCGAAAAAAAAATGGCGAAAGGGTCAATTTATCGACCCAAACACTCGCCGAAACCCAAAAATATTGTTATACTCAGCTGAGCAGAGCTCACAGAGTATACTAACTTTGTTCGCATAACGGTAATCCGTAACGGCATAAACTAATCGAGATAGATATAGACTTCTATATATCAAAATGATCTGGGTGAAAAAAGAAATTCATTTAGCCATGTCCGTCCGTCCGTCCGTCTGTCCGCCCGTGAACACGATAACTTGAGTAAATTTTGAGCTTTCTTGATGAAATTTGGTATGTAGGTTCCTGGGCACTCATCTCAGATCGCTATTTAAAATGAACGAAATCGGACTATAACCACGCCCACTTTTTCGATATAGAAAAATTTCGAAAAACCGAAAAAGTGCGATAATTCATTACCAAAGACGGATAAAGCGATGAAACTTGGTAGGTGAGTTGAACTTATGACGCAGAATAGAAAATTAGTAAAATTTTGGACAACGGGCGTGGCACTGCCCACTTTTAAAAGAAGTAATTTAAAAGTTTTGCAAGCTGTAATTTCGCAGTCGTTGAAGATATCATGATGAAATTTGGCAGGCACGTTTACTCCTATTACTATATGTGTGCTAAATAAAAATTAGCGAAAATCGAATGACGAACACGCCCACTTTTAAAAAAATTTTTTTAAAGTCAAATTTTAACAAAAATTCAATATCTTTACAGTATAAAAGTAAATTATGTCAACATTCGACTCCAGCAATGATATGTGCAACAAAATACGAAGATAAAAGAAAATTTCAAAATGGGCGTAACTCCGCCCTTTTTCATTTAATTTGTCTAGGATACTTTTAATGCCATAAGTCGAACAAAAATTTACCAATCCTTGAGAAATTTGGTAGGGACATAGATTCTATGACGATAACTGTTTTCTGTGAAAATGGACGAAATCGGTTGAAGCCGCGCCCAGTTTTTATACACCGTCGACCGTCTGTCCTTTCGCTCGGCCGTTAACACGATAACTTGCGCAAAAAACGATATATCTTAAACTAAACTTAGTTCATTACTTATCTGAAGTCACTTTAACTTGATATAAAATATGGCCGAAATCCCACTTTTCCGATATCGAAAATTACGAAAAATGAAAAAATGCTATAAATCTGTACCAAATATGAAAAAAGAGATGAAACATGCTAATTGGATTGGTTTATTGACTCAAAATATAACTTTAGAAAAAACTTTGTAATATGGGTGTGACACCTACCATATTAAGTAGAAGAAAATGAAAAAGTTCTGCAGGGCGAAATCAAAAGCCCTTGGAATCTTGGCAGGAATACTGTTCGTGGTATGACATATATAAATAAATTAGCGGTACCCGACAGAAGATGTTCTGGGTCACCCGGTCCACATTTTGTCGTAATCTCGAAAAAGTCCTTCACATGTACAACTAAGGGCTACTCCCTTTAAAATCCTCATTATTACTTTTAATTTGATACCACTATCGTACAAAAATATTCTAGAGTCACCCCTGGTCTCACCCTTATTGCGATATCTCGAAAAGGCGTCCACCTATAGAACTAAGGCCCACTACGTTTTAAATAATCATTAACACCTTTCATTTGATACACAATGTTATACAAACACATTCCAGGGTTACCCTAGGTTCATTTTGCTAAATGGTGATTTTCCCTTATTTGTCTCCAAAGCTCTCAACTGAGTATGTAATGTTCGGTTCACACCCGAACTTAGCCTTCTTTACTTGTGTTTTTTTTATACTGTTATCGCCAACGTTTTTAAAAAAGTTTTTTTTAAAAAAATATATTGTTTGGGTTTTGGAGAGTGTTTTGATCGAAAAACTGACCCTTTCGCCATTGATTTTTCGCAGGCTCGAAAATTACTGCCATCCGTAGTGGAACTTTTTTTCCTGAGCCCAAATCTCTATCGAAAAATCTTTCGTCCATACAAATCGATCCAGGTTAATAACCATACCATAGCAAACCAATTGGTTTTTAATTTTTCCATATCCATGACCTAAAAATATTTCAGTTAGAGAATTTATTAACTTTTTGTAGATTTATTTATTCTTTTGGACACGTTTTGACTAAGGACACATATTTTATTTTTATGTTTTTTTGGTATATGTGTGTAATTCCTGCGTTTTCTTAATTTTTATGAAAATTTCACCATTTTTTAGGTTCAGCACCAGTAATTGATGCCAATTGGATAAGTAAAAATATGTTTATGACTATGGCGTTATGCCTATATCAACTTTGCCAGGCCCTCTACGTCCTGCACAGAACCTTAATTGAACATTTTCAACCGAAACAACAAAGGCAACCCACAGTTTCCCATTATGCTAACTTAACCGAGTGCCTGTCAGAAATAAGTCAACACACTTGTACTAAACCAGCAATGTCAAGAGTCAGTTTCGATATCGTAGTGAAAATATTTTAGTTGCGGTCACACCGACATGTCTCTAGCTGATTCGTAGAAATTCAAGAGTTTGCGATTCAACACGTGCACAGAAGACTTGTGGATCAGATGCACGAAGGGAGACCATATAAGAGCTTGGAAATGTATAAAAAATGAAAATAAAAATAAACATTTCCTTAAAGCCTAGAATTCAGGTCTAATATGCATCTTTATAAATATTCTTCCCTTCTTTCAACTTTTAGATTTCATTATCTTCCACGTCCCTTTTTAATGAGATATTTTCAGATCTGGTGTATTCTCTTAATTGCATAGCCCTTTTAAAATACAAAGTGGCTAATCGACCGGAAAATTTTGTACATGAAGAATGACTGCAAAACCAAAAAAAATGTTTACTCGGAAATTTCAGTAAAATAAATTGCAATGCATAGGAACATTCCTTATATTAATATGGAGAGTTGCATCCAACAAAAAGGCTAGTAAAGTATTTCTTAGTGGTTTTTATGCAGCATTCTGTTTTACTGAAAGACCCTATATAGGTACTAAGCTTTATGTGACCCACAGCAAGACCAAATAAATAATTACCTTTTACGATATAATTTCGTAAACAAGGCTCATACGAATGGCGATTCCAGCAGAGAAACAAACAAACAAAAATTTTGTGAACATAATAAAATTATTAAAGAGCAAAACTGCAACCATAAAAAAAATTGCAATTCTCGTCAAATAATCTTACTTGGACAATGAAAAACTCAAAGCGAAGGCAAACAGAAATCGATGACAAAAGACAATACAAATGAGTTTTTTAGACTTGAAATGTGAATGCGCAGCAAAAATTTTGCATAAGCTGTAACTGTAATGTGAATATGGGTAATTAAAATAAGGAAAAAATATTCTTAAGTTATTCACACATGCACATACTAGGGTGGACTATTTATGTATCTGGTATCGACTTACTGAAAACTATAAACGCAATCTTGAGTATTAGTTGCCAAATAATTGCCTGGGCTTCGAACTATATTCGACCTTTACACTTATATAAATGACATTTTACACGTATTGTATACAACCCGTTGTTGGAATTTAAATTATGTCAGTGCTTTATCGTAAAAAATTTCTTGAAACCAATAACCTGTCACAATTAGGAAGCGTTTTTCAATGCCATATCCCGGAACGATCTCGAAAAACGGTTCACCCGATTTGATTTTATTCCTCTTTCAAATGAAACGCATTTAACGTTGTATTACAACAAAAATATTTCTTAGTGGGGCTGCGACCTATGGTAGCCACCTAACCGTATTAAATTTCTTTCTTTATACATATGTACTAGAACACCCGGCAGACGTTGTCCTGCCCTAAATTTGGCCTACCTGCATACATTTTAATAAGCTTTTTCCGTCTGACTTTACCCTCCCCCCTCTTCACTTCTCCCTAATCCTTTTATTCACTCCTCCCTCCGTATTTTTCGCTTCATCTATCTCCATCTTCGTCTCATTCTATCTTTTTCTCAATCTCCTTCTCTCTTTTCTCTTCTCTCAATTTCTTCTCATTCTTCTGCATCCCTTATTGCCTGTCCCAGAGGGTGGTATGTATTTCATTCCAGTCCAGTCCCAGTCCCACTCCGAGTCTCAGTCCCAGTCCCACTCCGAGTCTCAGTCCCATCCTAGTCCTAATCCCAGTCCCAGTCCGTCTCTGGATAATATACTACTCTGTACTAAAGCACTCATCAACAGCTTTCATTTGATATCCACATTGTATAAACACTGTCTAGGCATTCACTGGCCCACGTTTTGGCCTATATCTCGAGACCCTAGTCACCCAGGGGTATGAAAATTACCCTCTACACAACTAAAGACTCTCCTGAATTAAAAAAAAATGTCATAGTACCTATAAATCGCGGGCCCCCTCAGAAACTCCCCCCGCCCCCTCTCGGACGGGCCTGGTGATGTGCTATACTTGATATCAATCGCTATAATATTTTTATTGTTAAGCAGGTTGTTTAATTAAACACCAAGCAATTACACGGAAGTGTATCCGCACCACCTGAAAATATGAGTGCCACTGCGTATACGTAAAATTTTATAATTACGTATAAACATTGCAATAAAATAATATTGCGACCATAAACTGAGATATAACCTATCCTATCTCTCAAGTTAGATCAAACTACACACGGGGTGCAAAACAAATTCAAAATCGGTTCAGTAGTTTAGGAGTCCATCGCGGTCAAAAAATGTTGTGACACGTGTTTTTTATATATTAAGATATGTATTTGCCACAAAAACGCCTTGAATCATTTGGTTGGCATGTTTTTGCATTAGCTATATGCTGCAATTTAAACTTTCTTATTGCAAGTTTTCCACTAAGGATATATTTATTTATAAGGTTGCCATATATTTTACATTTACCAGAGAGATTCCACCCTGCGTTTTCGAAGACCTTCTTTGTTTTTCAGTAATGGTATATGTGTAAGCTGAGTAGAATATGTAATTATTATGCTGAATATCTGGAACAAAGTACATTTTGGGTAGAATCACGTCTGCCTAGTATGCTAATACTTAAACAGTTAGTCCTAATATTCACGACGTTCACTGTACTCGATTAGCGTACAATAACCTGAATTTCAAATTTACGCCATCGCCTACATCATGATTATAACATACACACATATATATGGTATGTACATTTCTACTAAGCAAATAGTTCGGAGTAATAAAAAAACAAAAACGTAACCTTTGATGTAATTTGTGCAATTTTGCATTCTAAAACCACAAGAAATTGCTTACTTATATGTACATATAGACACACACACATATGTAAGTATGCAGGTCACTTGAATGTATTTATTGTTGCATTCAAAGGTATGGAATTATCCGGGACGTTGACCGGTTTTGAACTAAACTGGTTTTGAATCGGAAAACTACTCTTTCCTAGGCATTAACCAAACCGAAATACATATATACAAATAAATATATATAAAAATATTTGATCTGAACGGAAAACCGAACCACTTTCAAAAATAGTTTTTAATAAGTTATCGACATTTGTTATCGAAATTGTATCGATTGTTTCGTTATCGTTTGTCGAGAATTAATCAAAAAATGTTTGATTGGTGATCGGAATGTTATTTGCTATCGGCGTTTATTGAGAAGTAATTAATTTGTTATCAAATAGTTCTCGATTAGTTATAAAAAATTTAACGATTTATTTTCCAACAGTCAGCGATTTATTATCGGATTGTTACCAATTTGTTATCGGCGTGTTATCGAGTGTATTATCTACGAACTACCGTTATGTTATGAAATAGGTACCGATAAAATTCAGTTTTGATGAGAAAATTTATGATATTACAAATTGGAGCGGAATGAACGAGCCCAAGCCAAAAAACTTTATAAATCAAATTGTTTCTAAATAGATACAACAAACTTTTGGAATAACTCAGGTTTACGTAGAGAGAACGTTTTCCACTTAAAACTTATTCTTTCGGATCTACGAGAAAAAATCGAAGAAGGTTTACTATTCTTGTGATTAACATCAATTAGCTATAGCAAATCAAAGAAAATCCAGGAATTTCCGCTATTTATATTGTACATACACGTTTTCGTACATACCTGTGGTATTTGTTATTTCGTATGGTCGACACGAACCGAAAATCCGGTGAAGAGAGCCAAAACCCCGCTTTGAATAGTCAATCCAAAAGTGCGAAAACGGTTCGAGTAGGTGAAAAATTATATTTATGTACATAGAGCGTTTCAAAATAAATAATTTTCTTTTATTTTTGATTTGCATCAAGATTCCGAATATTTGGTGGAAAAAATGAGGCTTCGCTCAAGATGGGCACGAAAAAACTTAACTACCTGCGCTCAAAAATTCAGTTTTGCGCAATCTTGATGCAAATCAGAATTGCGAAATTTTTTTTTATTTGGGAATATTCTAATGTACAAACATATTGTAACCCAGCCAGCATTTTTTGAAAATTTTGATCAAAAAATATTTAAATATCATACCCCAAGATGATTAAAAACGTTCAAATTTAAAAGCATTTTCTGTTCGAAAATTAACGTATCGTCGGGATTCTTGAATAATCATTTATGATTCCTATTTCAAAACGCTTTTTATTCATATTTGATATCATTGTAAAATTGAGCTTTAAAAGTTTTAGAGTAATATTTGACTGCTTTTCACAGTCATTTTCTGATCATATTCGTGAATAAATTTCAATCGTTTTGGTAGAGATTTTTGAATACCATTATAGTGCATTTATTCTTCATATCTCATTCAAAATAGGATACTACATAATAATCTTATTTCATCAGGGGAAGAAAGCATGGAAAAGTGAGCTATTCGAACCACAGCTAACTCGCAAACAAACTTGACCGATATACACCTGCGACTACAACATCCAACATCAGCATTATCGTCTGCATCTTAAAATACGGATACGATACGGGATGTTGTAGCCGTATACAGGTATGTATGTCAGGATAGTTTCACTTACCTGGGGTTCAAATAGGTCACAACCTATGTATTGTCCAATCATTATGTATTTTCTGGGAAGCTGAAGGAGAGAAATGGTTGGGGAAATATTCGTTCACGAGCAGCATTACATTATTTTTGTCTTTGAAGAATATCTTTTGCATAAATAATAAAATTTTTATATATTTTTTCTTAGCTTCACGATTGTAAAAATATGTGTATGTGAAAAAAAATAAAATTTTTAATGAAAAGTAATATTTTAACAAGTATAAAATGCATTACTCAGTCAACAAATATATTAATAAAAGATTCAGAACGCTGAATGAAAAATGATTATAAATTTTGATCACCTAAAGTAAACACATTTGATTCAAATATGATTCCAAAATGTGATTGAAAGACTATATTCAGTTTTTGATCATCAAAGGTAAGCATATTTGATTATTCTCTTTGTAGGTTTTTGTGAAATATTAAAACTTAGTCATTAAAGGACTTCAAAAATGATTCCAAAAAGTGATCGAAAAATGCTTTTTAGTTTTTCATCATCAAAAGTATTCATATTTGATTATTTCTTTTGTTCAATTATATGATAACTCTTTATTTAGTCAGAAAGAGTAATCAAATTGTATTGATATTTAGGGAAACTCAAAATTTAATCATCTAAATGCTGAGTGGGAATGAGCTAGGGAATTCCGCTTATTTGAAACCTTCTGCTAACGTTCGAATCGCTAAACTGTTGAATAAATCACTCCAATATTGCAGTATTGCAAACTGTTCTTTATTTAAATTACTTTGGAAGTAGTACTTCACAATTATACTTCATAACCAATTGCGTGTTTAAATCAAAATGATTAGTTATTATTACTCAGCTTGCACTGCTTTTATACTCTCGGATCCTCGTTCACCCATTTCTCCTAAGGTATAGTAATTTCGCGAACAGTGGTATCTCATGCTTGGTTAGTTACCAGCTATATAAATGTATATCCTAAGTCCGCGCCTCTCACACAGTCATATGCGTATGTATGTGTGAGTAAGTACTTCGGCTGATAACTACATATATTTGTGTGTGTGAGATATCTCCTCGTCGCCTTCTACATAAGAGTGGCTGCTTCATTGTTGTTGTGCATTTATTTAGTAGCAGCTTAGTGATTATAATATTCGTCACAATATGTGTATAAGGGTAGCACCTAGCTTTTTAAAAAACCGAAGGTTCGAGTTCAAGAAAAAGGAACATCAAAATGTGCAAAAGTTTTTCCAAAGAGTTCGCCCATTTCACAGTGGTAAAAAATAAGGTATCACAGTTAGTACAGTATCTAACTTAACCTAGACTGCAGTTTTTATACTCAGCGTGCTTTGCACACAGAGTATATTAACTTTGATTGGATAACGGTTGGTTGTACAGGTATAAGGAATCGAGATAGATATAGACTTCCATATATCAAAATCATCAGTATCGAAAAAAAATTTGATTGAGCCATGTCCGTCCGTCCGTCCGTCCGTTAACACGATAACTTGAGTAAATATTGAGATATCTTCACCAAATTGGTACACGAGCTTATCTGGACCCAGAATAGATTGGTATTGAAAATGAGCGAAATCGGATGATAACCACGCCCACTTTTTATATATATAACATTTTGGAAAACACAAAAAACCTGATTATTTAGTAAATAATACACCTAGAATGTTGAAATTTGACGTGTGGACTGATATTGAGACTCTTGATAAAAATTTGAAAAAAAATTTTTTAAATGGGGCGTGGCACCGCCCACTTGTGATAAAATCAAATTTTACAAATATTATTAATCATAAATCAAAAATCGTTAAACCTATCGTAACAAAATTCGGCAGAGAGGTTGCCTTTACTATAAGGAATGCTTTGAAGAAAAATTAACGAAATCGGTTAAGGACCACGCCCACTTTTATATAAAAGATTTTTAAAAGGGTCGTGGACGAATAAAATAAGCTATATCTTTGCAAAAAAGAGCTTTATATCAATGGTATTTCATTTCCCAAGTGGATTTATAACAATAAATAGGAAAAACTTCAAATTTAAAAAATGGGCGTGGCACCGCCCCTTTTATGACTAAGCAATTTTCTATGTTTCGGGAGCCATAACTCGAAGAAAAATTAACGGATCGTAATAAAATTGGGTACACAAATTTTCCCTATAGCAGGAAATATTTCTAGAAAAAATGGACGAGATCGGTTAAAGACCACGCCCACTTTTATATAAAAGATTTTTGAAAGGGTCGTAGACGAAAATAATAAGCTATATCTTAGCGAAAAAGAGCTTTGTATCAATAGAATTTTACTTTCTAAATTGAATTATAACATTAAATTGGAAAACACAAAATTTTTTGAAAATGGGGTGGCACCGCCCCTTTTATGACTAAGCAATTTTCTATGTTTCGGGAGCCATAACTCGAAGAAAAATTAACATATCGTAACAAAATTGGGTACACATATTTTCCTTATAGCAGAAAATATTTCTAGTAAAAATGGACGGGATCGGTTAAAGACCACGGCAACTTAGATATAAAAAAGTTTAAAAGGGGTCGTAGACTAGAATAATAAGCTATAACTTAGCAAAAAATAGTTTTGAATCAATGATATTTCACTTATCAAGTTTTATTGTAAGAGGAAATGTGGGAGACATTTTTTTTTAAACGGGCGGTGCCACGTGTTGTGTAGAAAAGTAATTTATCTGAAATGAAATGTACAATTGAAGCTCACGCTGAGTATATAATGTTCGGTACACCCGAACTTAAACACCTTTTTTTTGAAAGTTGTTAGCATTTCAATATTTAAAAGCAAACTGTGTATAAGAGGTTCGGGTCTGCTTTAATTTTGAGACCAGAACGGGTTTAGTTTCGAAAAACGAAGTTTAACGGTAAGAATATCGGTTTCATTCCTTGAATTATTCTCACGCAAGTGTGTAGTTATGCGTTAACTCCTTTACTTTGTTTTATAAGGCATATATTTTGACACACAAATACTTATAAGTAAGCACATATGAGTGTTGTACATATTTAAATAGGTAAGTATGGATGGCGTCATGGCGAATAATACGAACTTGGTAATTTTATGTATGGCAGGCAGGCAATTGGAGTGGTCAGCGTGGGAACACAGCAATTGTTGCTGCAAAATAAGCAACTGAAAAAACCTTTAATCCAGCAATTTAATGTTTGCCCATAGAGGTTCTTAAAATTGTGTATGAAATGAATCCAAGCTTAGTATTGCGAGTGCGAGTTTAAAATGTTACCGGAAATGCCGCATTTTGTGATTTCAGTTTTTATTTTGTAACGCAACCAAAGCGCAAGATGTTATTTTCTTATGCACAAATACGTGCTGGTACATAAAAAAAATAAAAAGGAAAATTCATAAAAAGAAGATAAAATACAAAAAATATGTGCATGACCATTTACACGTTTACTTGTGCATTCGAAAGCCTGATTTCAACCTGAACCACTTGTTAGGTTTCCACATCGTTCATATATTCATATATATAAATATGCATGCATATGTTTTTATATTCAAATTTGTTCATGCTATATATATATGTATATACATTTTTATACTCAGCTGAGCAGACCTCACAGAAAAGGCGTCCACCTATAGAACTAAGGCCCACTCCCTTTTAAAATACTCATTAACACATTTCATTTGATACCCATATCGTACAAACACATTATAGAGTCACCCCTGGTCCATCTTAATGGCGATATCTCGAAAAGGCGTCCACCTATACAACTATGGCCCACTCCCTTCTGAAATACTCTTTAATACCTTCCATTTGATACCCATGTCATACAAACACATTCCAGGGTTACCCTATGTTAATTTTCCTACATGGTGATTTTCCCGTATTTTGTCTCCAAAGCTCTCAGCTGAGTATGTAATGTTCGGTTACACCCGAACTTAGCCTTCCTTACTGTTTTTTGTAAATTTTATACGGTGTATGCGCTTCATTCAACCAAAAAGCGCTGAGTGTCCGCTTTTATGTTCGTATAATGAAAACTGAAACTATAGACAATAACAAATAAACAAAATTAATGGCAATTTATGTACATTATATAGAGTACAACTAAATAGCAAGTGTATTGAGGCGCAACCGGTCCACTGCTGATACTGTTTATGAAACACGAATAACGATGATATGCACAGTAGAGTAATTTAAGTTGTACATAGATAAAATATTTGAGAAGCAAAATAAGTTAAACTAAAACTTAAAAAATTAAATTAAATTAAGTAAGCTAAACTGCTCCACACTTAAACTAAATTGTTCACTTAAAAGTTGAGGGCCAGTTTCAAAAATGTACTACGGTTTGTGTATTTCAAAATTTACAGTAGGTACTGCTATAACACAAATTTGAATCAATGCACACAGTTAAAATTTTAAAATTCAAAATGGCAGCTCAAATTAAACCACAAATTCTTGCATTCCAAAAAAAATTTCAAATTTTTCTTCAGCCGGTTAAAGCCTACCGGGTCAGACACGCATGCTTCGCCCTGACAACAAGCAACATACTAGTGACAGATTTCGTAAAACAATAGATCAATGATGGGACGTAGTTTTCGCAAATAAAATTGAACGAAACAGCTTGCATACCTAAAACTTGTTGAAGTTTTGAAACCCCATTTTAAGATTCTGATCTTTTTATTCATATCAGTTGTATGAAAACTTTGTTTTCATATAAAGCTCTAGATGGATATTACTAAGAGAGAACTATGTAGTAAAAGTTTAAATTCTAGAGCATTCAACCTTCTTGAACCATTCAAACAGTTTGCGAAGCTTCGAACTTTAAACGTCCGAATAATAAAGTAGCAAACTTAAACTGAAGGCATACAGCAAGTGTTCTTACAAGTGTCTTATTGAGTACTAGGTTCTGTGATGTAGAACAAACATGTCGACAAAGTTTTTATCAAAAACTTTGGAATCACTTTTAAGAACATTTTTCTGACTACCTTTTTGGTACATAAGAGAACTGTTGAGACATTTCGTAAGATAATATCTTGTTGCTAATTATCTTTGTTGCTATTTCTCGAAGGAAACGAGAGATAATGCGAGTTTGCAAATATAACTGGATAGCGTATTGAACGATATGTGTATTGAAAAGAAATAAGAAACTGTCTATACATTAAAATGTGAGAATTAAAATTATGTCTAAATCAGGGCTCTTCAAAAACTGTAAAGCTTGTAAACAGATGTAACCTAAAATTTAAATTTTTCGAGATTTTATAATATTCCCAAACAGCCGCCTGATGAGATTATGTTCACATACATAAAATATTCCTAGGGGCAAATATGATCGGACCTGTGTTCTTTGAATAAAATTTGTATAATGGAGCTATATGAAAATATTCAACTTTTTAACAACCAACTAAAATTTTGAATTACATCTGTTTACAAAAAACGGGCAATATGTTATGAAAATTGTGTTTCATTACATGGGAGTACCAAAAAATTAAAATTAAATAAAATGTTAACGTTAAAAACTTTTGAGGTTTTTTTTGCAAAGTATGCAATTTTTTAGTCGTTCACTGAAAGAAAGACTGGTAAAATCAACCGAAATACAGCAGTCAATCCATCGCAACAAGATGTTGAATCAACTGCGCACAAATCGTTAGTTCGTAATTGACCGTTTCAGTAGTCAAATGAACATAAAAAGTTGTTGCGACAGCTTTGTATGAAAGTACCTATGTTGCCATATAAATAAATAAATGTAAGGCGCGATAACCTCCGAAGAGATTTTAGGCCAAATTTCTCTTCCAATTTGCGTCGTGCTCCTTTTGAATTTTTCTTACAAATTGGCGGGACGCGACCTACTTATTTTATGCCGACTCCGAACGGCATCTGCAAGACACATGAGTTTTCACTGAGAGCATTTCATGGCAGAAATACACTCGGAGTGCTTGCCCAACACTGCCGAGGGGCGACTCCGCTTAGAAAAGTTGTCTTCTAATTGAAAAATCTTGTTTCTAAAATTTTGATGTTGCTTTCCCGGGGTGTGAACCCAGGGCCTTCGGTGTGGTAGGCGGAGCACGCTACAATCACACCAAGGCGGCCGCCATATAAATACGTAAATATGTGAATACATAAATACGTATGCTTGCTACGTATGCATATATATGAATATAGAAATGAAAATGTGATTCTCAACTCTTTCAGTTGCAGCTCAGCTCATTCTCAATTTCTTCTCTCGCATTGTAGTATAAATGTTTGACGTAACAGTTTAAAAAGAGAACTTGTAAGTTATAGAAAAGTAAAGAATCAAATCGCAGGAAGGTAATTCACCACTGGAGTAAATTTACATGTAATTCGGCAAGTTTAGTTTTCGTAACACTTTAAGTTGAAACGATTCCAAAACAACTCAAACTTTTATTTTGTCGGAAACAACAACATTTGTGGATGTTTTTTATTATCTTATTAGAATCGTTCGCATGAGTGAAAATTCATAAAAAGTTGAACAAAATGTTGCTAACTTGGCAAAAAAAACCCTGTTCGTTCAAGCAAAACGTTTGCAACAAGAGGGCACAATTTTGCATTTCGCTTGGACGAGAAGTTGCAAAAGGTACCCGATAAATAGGTGTCCGGTATATCATAACTTTTTCCACAGTAAATTCAAAAAAGGGTTTCGTTTTGTATTGATACCTGAAAAACTACTTTTTATTGTTTTCCCATTTTGTGTGTTTTTTCGATTTGATGGTTTCTTATTTTGGTGTTTTTTTTAATAAGTTGCACCATCGTCATAAATACAAATTATAGTGCGGAGTGAGCTTAAAATTCTCTTTGAAATTTGCTCATGTATTGACTGTTTAGCGCTGTTGAAATGACCTGTAAGATCAGTTGTGTTAACAGAATAATCAATTAGATGATTAGGAATATGTCAATTTTACATAATTTGTTAACTTAAGAGCGACAATTTCTCTTCTGTTGAAATACTAAACTAATTGTTCGCTTGACAAAGAACTCGGTCGAAGTAACCATAATTCGATCAATTTCACCGAATCTCCGTTAAGTCAAGAACAACAGAACCGATTTGTTGATTTTACTAGCACCATTTCTTTCAGGCAATTTGCCTGAATCTGATTAGCGCAAGTGTGCTATAAAATTACAACCCCTGGTTTAAATCAATACTGAATGCATATTAATGAGATATTAACGGATAAAATTGTGCTCACAGATAGAGAGATACCTACCAAGTGTTAACTTTGCCACCAACCTGTGTATATAAATTACTATGTATTAGTACTTTTGTTATATGAAGATAAAACATTACAGCACACTGTGCTCTTGATAAAAGTGGCGAAAAATTATCAAAAGCTTTAAGGTTACAGTAACATATTTCCATGCATACAAATATGCCTACATTGATGAATGTGTCTGACAAACATTAAGGTGAATCGAAGTATTAAAATGTGGGTAACTGATGCTCACTCCTCGCATTTGTCAACTATATCTAATATTCAGCATATTATCTCTAGCTGTCTCTGTCAAACCTAAGTAATACTCAGGATGTTCTTCCAAAGCTGTAACTTAATTAATGCAAGGCGCAATAACCTCCGAAGAGAGGCCGAGCTCTCTTCCAATTTACATCGTGCTACCTGTAATTCTCCTACAAATTGGCGGAATGGGACCTACATGTTTCAAGCAGACTCCGAACGGCATCTGCAAAACAGATGAATTTTCACTGATTAGCTTTTAATGGCAGAAATACACTCGGAGGGCTCTGCCGAGAAGCGACACCCACAGAAAAACTTGTTTCTAGTTGCAAAACACTTGTTTCTAAAATTTTATGTTGCTTTGCCCAGGGAACTGACCCCACACCACGACGACCGCAATTGCTGTAACTTTACCATGTAAATACACCACGCATCAGGGCAGACATGATAACACCTATAAAGCGCGAACTTTGTTTGACCATTGGGTTAGCAGATCTCTCGGATTTCGAGAAACAACGTGATATGTGGCAATTTTATCCCCGATTGTGCCTGATCATTATTTCATAGGAGATGCATGAACATATATTATCTAAATCGCAGTTCAAAATCACGCCTACCAATAATTACAATAAAAAAGTCTCCTCACATCTGAGCAACTAGCTGCTGTAAATGATTCATTTTGTCACAGGTGAGCTGCTGAACACAGATTTTTGGACAGCTCTCAAAATAGCAGCACTGCAGCATTTAGTGCAAAAATCGTAAGTTTATTGATTAGTATTATCTCAGTTAATTGCTCCATTAACAAGCGCTGTGATTAGATCTGTTTTCGCTCAAGATTTCGTTACAATCAGTGAGTCACGGCAGTTTCGTTCAAGATGCCGATGTGGACTTACTGTGATTTTTAAGTTCCTGTACATGAAAAGATTTGCCAACCCTAGTCGAGAGAGCGCTTCACTTCTCATTAGCCCGATTTAACATTATAGGTGCTGTTTACGATGCTTCCTAAAGGGACAAACTACATAGCTTAGCAAAGTGTTGTCACCAGAAGACCTACTATTTTCGCTTCTTTTTTTGGGGAAGAAACAACAAGAAAGCTGGTGACGGATTTGTTAACGTTGTTGTTGTTGTAGCATTGGTGAACGTTGTTATCAATGATATCAATATACGACATCAATTAAACGCTTCTTTAGTAGATTGTACCTGGCATCGAATGATTAGGGAAGTATTTCAGGCATCGGTGTTAAGTTTACATTTCCCTAACGGGAGAATCTTTTCCTCGTTCGCGTCATGTTAGGGCCTACTTACATTACTCGTTATGATGGCGCTGCTTCGAGCATGTGTAAGAGAGTATGCATATCTGTAGAATTTATTTAAAATTTTTTGCGAAAATGCGCTGACCCAACTTAATGTATCAATACTAAACAAGGCATTCGCATGCTCTGCATGCTTCGTTGCATTGTGACTTAAAAATAATAAATTTTAAGTCACAATGCAACGAAGCATGCCGAGCATGCGAATGCCTGTTTAGTATTGATACATTAAGTTGGGTCAGCGCATTTTCGCAAAAAAATGTTAAATAAATTCTACAGATATGCATACTCTCTTACACATGCTCGAAGCAGCGCCATCATAACGAGTAATGTAAGTAGGCCCTAACATGACGCGAACGAGGAAAAGATTCGCCCGTTAGGGAAATGTAAACTTAACACCGGATGCCTGAAATACTTCCCTAAATCATCGATGCCAGGTACAATCTACTAAAGAAGCGTTAATTGATGTCGTATATTGATATCATTGATAACAACGTTAACCAATGCTACAACAACAACAACGTTAACAAATCCGTCACCAGCTTTCTTGTTGTTTCTTCCCCAAAAAAAAGAAGAGAAAATAGTAGGTCTTCTGGTGAAAGGACAGCACTGTACTAGTAGTTCGTCCCTTTAGGAAGCATCGTAAACAGCACCTATAATGTTAAATCGGGCTAATGAGAAGTGAAACGCTCTCTCGACTAGGGTTGGCAAATCTTTTCATGTAACAGGACTTAAAAAACACAGTAAGTCGCAACGTCATCTTGAACGAAACTGCCGTGACTCACTGATTGTAACGAAATCTTGAGCGAAAACAGATCTAATCACAGCGCTTGTTAATGGAGCAATTAACTGAGATAATACTAATCAATAAACTTAGATTTTTGCACTAAATGCTGCAGTATCTGCTATTTTAGCAGCTGTCCAAAAATCTGTGCACAGCTCACCTGTGACAAAATGAATCATTTACAGCAGCTAGTTGCTCAGATGTGAGGAGACTTGCGGGAGTTTGTTATTGTAATTATTGGTAGGCGTGATTTTGAACTGCGATTTAGATAATATATGTTCATGCATATCCTATGAATAATGATCAGGCACAGTCGGGGATAAAAATTGCCACATATCACGTTGTTTCTCGAAATCCGAAAGACCTGCTAACCCAATGGTCAAACAAAGTTCGCGCTTTATAGGTGTTATCATGTCTGCCCTGATGCGTGGTGTATTTACATGGTAAAGTTACAGCAATTGCGGTCGTCGTGGTGTGGGGTCAGTTCCGGGCAAAGCAACAATAAAATTTTAGAAGCAAGTGTTTTGCAACTAGAAAACAAGTTTTTCTATTGGGTGTCGCTTCTCGGCAAGCACTCCGAGTGTGTTTCTGCCATTAAAAGCTAATCAGTGAAAATGCATCTGTTTGCAGATGCCGTTCGGAGTCTGCTTGAAAACATGTAGGTCCCATTCCGCCAATTGTAGGAGAATTACAAGTAGCACGATGTAAATTGGAAGAGAGCTCGGCCTAAAATCTCTTCGGAGGTTATTGCGCCTTGCATTAATTAAGTTACAGCTTTGGAAGAACATCCTGAGTGTTACTTAGTTTGACAGAGACAGCTAGAGATAATATGCTGAATATTAGATATAGTTGACAAATGCGAGGAGTGAGCATCAGTTACCCACAATTTTAATACTTCGATTCACCTTAATGTTTGTCAGACACATTCATCAATGTAGGCATATTTGTATGCATGGAAACACGTTACTGTAACCTTAAAGCTTTTGATAATTTTTCGCCACTTTTATCAAGAGCACAGTGTGCTGTAATGTTTTATCTTCATATAACAAAAGTACTAATACATAGTAATTTATATACACAGGTTGGTGGCAAAGTTAACACTTGGTAGGTATCTCTCTATCTGTGAGCACAATTTTATCGTTAATATCTCATTAATATGCATTCAGTATTGATTTAAACCAGGGGTTGTAATTTTATAGCACACTTGCGCTAATCAGATTCAGGCAAATTGCCTGAAAGAAATGGTGCTAGTAAAATCAACAAATCGGTCTGTTGTTCTTGACTTAACGGAGATTCGGTGAAATTGATCGAATTATGGTTACTTCGACCGAGTTCTTTGTCAAGCGAACAAATTAGTTTAGTAATTTCAACAGAAGAGAAATTGTCGCTCTTAAGTTAACAAAATTATGTAAAATTGACAGATTCCTAATCAATCTAATTGATTATTCTGTTAACACAACTGATCTTACAGGTCATTTCAACAGCGATAAACAGTCAATACATGAGCAAATTTCAAAGAGAATTTTAAGCTCACTCCGCACTATAATTTGTATTTATGACGATGGTGCAACTTATTAAAAAAAAACACCAAAATAAGAAAACCATCAAATCGAAAAAACACACAAAATGGGAAAACAATAAAAAAGTAGTTTTTCAGGTATCAATACAAAACGAAAACCCTTTTTGAATTTACTGTGGAAAAAGTTATGAGATACCGGGACACCTATTTATCGGGTACACTTTTGCAACTTCTCGTCCAAGCGAAATGCAAAATTGTGCCTCTTTGTTGCAAAAGTTTTGCTTGAACGAACAGGGTTTTTTTGCCAAAGTTAGCAACATTTTGTTCAACTTTTATGAATTTTCACTCATGCGAAACGATTCTAATAAGATAATAAAAAAACATCCACAAATGTTGTTGTTTCCGACAAAATAAAAGTTTGAGTTGTTTTGGAATCGTTTCAACTTAAAGTGTTACGAAAACTAAACTTGCCGAATTACATGTAAATTTACTCCAGTGGTGAATTACCTTCCTGCGATTTGATTCTTTACTTTTCTATAACTTACAAGTTCTCTTTTTAAACTGTTTACGTCAAACATTTATACTACAATGCGAGAGAAGAAATTGAGAATGAGCTGAGCTGCAACTGAAAGAATTGAGAATCAATTTTCATGTCTATATTCATATAGTATGCATACGTAGCAAGCATACGTATTATGTATTCACATATTTACGTATTTATATGGCGGCCGCCTTGGTGTGATTGTAGCGTGCTCCGCCTACCACACCGAAGGCCCTGGGTTCACACCCCGGGAAAAGCAACATCAAAATTTTAGAAACAAGATTTTTCAATTAGAAGACAAACTTTCTAAGCGGAGTCGCCCCTCGGCAGTGTTGGGCAAGCACTCCGAGTGTATTTCTGCCATGAAATGCTCTCAGTGAAAACTCATGTGTCTTGCAGATGCCGTTCGGAGTCGGCATAAAATAAGTAGGTCGCGTCCCGCCAATTTGTAAGAAAAATTCAAAAGGAGCACGATGCAAATTGGAAGAGAAATTTGGCCTAAAATCTCTTCGGAGGTTATCGCGCCTTACATTTATTTATTTATATGGCAACATAGGTACTTTCATACAAAGCTGTCGCAACAACTTTTTATGTTCATTTGACTACTGAAACGGTCAATTACGAACTAACGATTTGTGCGCAGTTGATTCAACATCTTGTTGCGATGGATAAAATTGACACTGTATTTCGGTTGATTTTACCAGTCTTTCTTTAGTGAACGACTAAAAAATTGCATACTTTGCAAAAAAAACCTCAAAAGTTTTTAACGTTAACATTTTATTTAATTTTAATTTTTTGGTACTCCCATGTAATGAAACACAATTTTCATAACATATTGCCCGTTTTTTGTAAACAGATGTAATTCAAAATTTTAGTTGGTTGTTAAAAAAGTTGAATATTTTCATATAGCTCCATTATACAAATTTTATTCAAAGAACACAGGTCCGATCATATTTGCCCCTAGGAATATTTTATGTATGTGAACATAATCTCATCAGGCGGCTGTTTGGGAATATTACAAAATCTCGAAAAATTTAAATTTTAGATTACATCTGTTTACAAGCTTTAACAGTTTTGAAGAGCCCTGATTTAGACATAATTTTAATTCTCACATTTTAATGTAATAGACAGTTTCTTATTTCTTTTCAATACACATATCGTTCAATACGCTATCCAGTTATATTTGCAAACTCGCATTATCTCTCGTTTCTTCGAGAAATAGCAACAAAGATAATTAGCAACAAAGATATTATCTTACGAAATTTCTCAACAGTTCTCTTATGTACCAAAAAAGGTAGTCAGAAAAATGTTCTTAAAAGTGATTCCCAAGTTTTTTGATAAAAACTTTGTCGACATGTTTGTTCTACATCACAGAACCTAGTACTCAATAAAGACACTTGTAAGAACACTTGCTGTATGCCTTCAGTTTAAGTTTGCTACTTTATTATTCGGACGTTTAAAGTTCGAAGCTTCGCAAACTGTTTGAATGGTTCAAGAAGGTTGAATGCTCTAGAATTTAAACTTTTACTACATAGTTCTCTCTTAGTAATATCCAATCTAGAGCTTTATATGAAAACAAAGTTTCATACAACTGATATGAATAAAAAGATCAGAATCTTAAAATGGGGTTTCAAAAACTTCAACAAGTTTTAGGTATGCAAGCTGTTTCGTTCAATTTTATTTGCGAAAACTACGTCCCATCATTGAATCTATTGTTTTACGAAAATCTGTCAACTAGTATGTTGCTTGTTGTCAGGGGCGAAGCATGCGTGTCTGACCCGGTAGGCTTTAACCGGCTGAAGAAAAATTTGAAATTTTTTTTGGAATGCAAGAATTTGTGGTTTAATTTGAGCTGCCATTTGAATTTTAAAATTTTAACTGTGTGCATTGATTCAAATTTGTGTTATAGCAGTACCTACTGTAAAATTTGAAATACACAAACCGTAGTACATTTTTGAAACTGGCCCTCAACTTTTAAGTGAACAATTTAGATTAAGTGTTGAGCAGTTTAGCTTACTTAATTTAATTTAATTTTTAAGTTTTAGTTTAACTTATTTTGCTTCTCAAATATTTTATCTATGTACAACTTAAATACTCTACTGTGCATATCAATCGTTATTCGTGTTTCATAAACAGTATCAGCAGTGGACCGGTTGCGCCTCAATACACTTGCTATTTAGTTGTACTCTATATAATGTACATAAATTGCCATTAATTTTGTTTATTTGTTATTGTCTATAGTTTCAGTTTCATTATACGAAACATAAAAGCGGACACTCAGCGCTTTTGGTTGAATGAAGCGCATACACCGTATAAAATTTACAAAAAACAAGTAAGGAAGGCTAAGTTCGGGTGTAACCGAACATTACATACTCAGCTGAGAGCTTTGGAGACAAAATACGGGAAAATCACCATGTAGGAAAATTAACATAGGGTAACCCTGGAATGTGTTTGTATGACATGGGTATCAAATGGAAGGTATTAAAGAGTATTTCAGAAGGGAGTGGGCCATAGTTGTATAGGTGGACGCCTTTTCGAGATATCGCCATTAAGATGGACCAGGGGTGACTCTATAATGTGTTTGTACGATATGGGTATCAAAGAAATGTGTTAATGAGTATTTTAAAAGGGAGTGGGCCTAGTTCTATAGTGTGGACGCCTTTTCTGTGAGGTCTGCTCAGCTGAGTATAAAAATGTATATACATATATATATAGCATGAACAAATTTGAATATAAAAACATATGCATGCATATTTATATATATGAATATATGAACGATGTGGAAACCTAACAAGTGGTTCAGGTTGAAATCAGGCTTTCGAATGCACAAGTAAACGTGTAAATGGTCATGCACATATTTTTGTATTTTATCTTCTTTTTATGAATTTCCTTTTAATTTTTTTTATGTACCAGCACGTATTTGTGCATAAGAAAATAACATCTTGCGCTTGGTTGCGTTACAAAATAAAAACTGAAATCACAAAAATGCGGCATTCCGGTAACAATTTTAAACTCGCACTCGCAATACTAAGCTTGGATTCATTTCATACACAATTTTAAGAACCTCTATGGGCAAACATTAAATTGCTGGATTAAAGGTTTTTTCAGTTGCTTATTTTGCAGCAACAATTGCTTGTTCCCACGCTGACCACTCCAATTGCTGCCTGCCATACATAAAATTACCAAGTCGTATTATTCGCCATGACGCCATCCATACTTACCTATTTAAATATGTACAAACACTCATATGTGCTTACTTATAAGTATTTGTGTGTCAAAATATATGCCTTATAAAACAAAGTAAAGGAGTAACGCATAACTACACACTTGCGTGAGAATAATTCAAGGAATGAAACCGATATTCTTACCGTTAAACTTCGTTTTTCGAAACTAAACCCGTTCTGGTCTCAAAATTAAAGCAGACCCGAAACCTCTATACACAGTTTGCTTTTAAATATTGAAATGCTAACAACTTTCAAAAAAAAAGGTGTTTAAGTTCGGGGTGTAACCGAACATTATATACTCAGCGTGAGCTTCAATTGTACATTTCATTTCAGATAAATTACTTTTATACACAACACGTGGCACCGCCCGTTTAAAAAAAAATGTCTCCACATTTCCTCTTACAATAAAACTTGATAAGTGAAATATCATTGATTCAAAACTTTTTTTGCTAAGTTATAGCTTATTATTATAGTCTACGACCCTTTTAAACTCATTTTATATCTAAGTTGCCGTGGTCTTTAACCGATCCCGTCCATTTTTACTAGAAATATTTTCTGCTATAAGGAAAATATGTGTACCCAATTTTGTTACGATATGTAAAGTTTTCTTCGAGTTATGGCTCCCGAAACATAGAAAATTGCTTAGTCATAAAAGGGGCGGTGCCACACCCATTTTAAAAAATTTAGTGTTTTTCAATTTAATGTTATAATTCAATTTAGAAAGTAAAATTCTATTGATACAAAGCTCTTTTCGCTAAGATATGGCTTATTATTTTCGTCTACGACCCTTTAAAAATCTTTTATATAAAAGTGGGCGTGGTCTTTAACCGATCTCGTCCATTTTTTCTAGAAATATTTCCTGCTATAAGGAAAATATGTGTACCCAATTTTATTACGATATGTAATTTTCTTGAGTTATGGCTCCCGAACATAGAAAATTGCTTAGTCATAAAAGGGGCGTGCCACGCCCATTTTTTTAAATTTGAAGTTTTCCTATTTATTGTTATAAATCCACTTGGGAAATGAAATACCATTGATATAAAGCTCTTTTTTGCAAAGATATAGCTTATTTTATTCGTCCACGACCCTTTTAAAAATCTTTTATATAAAAGTGGGCGTGGTCCTTAACCGATTTCGTTAATTTTTCTTCAAAGCATTCCTTATAGTAAAGGCAACCTCTCTGCCGAATTTTGTTACGATAGGTTTAACGATTTTGATTTATGATTAATAATATTTGTAAAATTGATTTTATCACAAGTGGGCGGTGCCACGCCCCTTTTAAAATTTTTTTTCAAAATTTTATCAAGAGTCTCAATATCAGTCCACACGTCAAATTTCAACATTCTAGGTGTATTATTTATAAATAATCAGGTTTTTGTGTTTTCCAAAATGTTATATATATAAAAAGTGGGCGTGGTTATCATCCGATTTCGCTCATTTTCAATACCAATCTATTCTGGGTCCAGGTAAGCTCGTGTACCAAATTTGGTGAAGATATCTCAATATTTACTCAAGTTATCGTGTTAACGGACGGACGGACGGACGGACATGGCTCAATCAAATTTTTTTCGATACTGATGATTTGATATATGGAAGTCTATATCTATCTCGATCCCTTATACCTATACAACCAACCGTTATCCAATAAAAGTTAATATACTCTGTGTGCAAAGCACGCTGAGTATAAAAACTGCAGTCTAGGTAAGTAGATACTGTACTAACTGTGATACCTTATTTTTTACCACTGTGAAATGGGCGAACTCTTTGGAAAAACTTTTGCACAATTTTGATGTTCCTTTTCTTGAACTCGAACCTTCGGTTTTTTAAAAAGCTAGGTGCTACCCTATACACATATTGTAACGAATATTATAATCACTAAGCTGCTACTAAATAAATGCCACAACAACAATGAAGCAGCCACTCTTATGTAGAAGGCGACGAGGAGATATCTCACACACACAAATATATGTAGTTATCAGCCGAAGTACTTACTCACACATACATACGCATATGACTGTGTGAGAGGCGCGGACTTAGGATATACATTATATAGCTGGTAACTAACCAAGCATGAGATACCACTGTTCGCGAAATTACTATACCTTAGGAGAAATGGGTGAACGAGGATCCGAGAGTATAAAAGCAGTGCAAGCTGAGTAATAATAACTAATCAGTTTTGATTAAACACGCAATTGGTTATGAAGTATAATTGTGAAGTACTACTTCCAAAGTAATTTAAATAAAGAACAGTTTGCAATACTGCAATATTGGAGTGATTTATTCAACAGTTTAGCGATTCGAACGTTAGCAGAAGGTTTCAAATAAGCGGAATTCCCTAAGCTCATCCCACTCAGCATTTAGATGATTAAATTTTGAGTTTCCCTAAATATCAATACAATTTGATTACTCTTCTGACTAAATAAAGAGTTATCATATAATTGAACAAAAGAAATAATCAAATATGAATACTTTTGATGATGAAAAACTAAAAAGCATTTTTCGATCACTTTTTGGAATCATTTTTGAAGTCCTTTAATGACTAAGTTTTAATATTTCACAAAAACCTACAAAGAGAATAATCAAATATGCTTACCTTTGATGATCAAAAACTGAATATAGTCTTTCAATCACATTTTGGAATCATATTTGAATCAAATGTGTTTACTTTAGGTGATCAAAAATTTATAATCATTTTTCATTCAGCGTTCTGAATCTTTTATAATATATTGTTGACTGAGTAATGAATTTTATACTTGTTAAAATATTACTTTTCATTAAAAATTTTATTTTTTTCACATACACATATTTTTACAATCGTGAAGCTAAGAAAAAATATATAAAAATTTTATTATTTATGCAAAAGATATTCTTCAAAGACAAAAATAATGTAATGCTGCTCGTGAACGAATATTTCCCCAACCATTTCTCTCCTTCAGCTTCCCAGAAAATACATAATGATTGGACAATACATAGGTTGTGACCTATTTGAACCCCAGGTAAGTGAAACTATCCTGACATACATACCTGTATACGGCTACAACATCCCGTATCGTATCCGTATTTTAAGATGCAGACGATAATGCTGATGTTGGATGTTGTAGTCGCAGGTGTATATCGGTCAAGTTTGTTTGCGAGTTAGCTGTGGTTCGAATAGCTCACTTTTCCATGCTTTCTTCCCCTGATGAAATAAGATTATTATGTAGTATCCTATTTTGAATGAGATATGAAGAATAAATGCACTATAATGGTATTCAAAAATCTCTACCAAAACGATTGAAATTTATTCACGAATATGATCAGAAAATGACTGTGAAAAGCAGTCAAATATTACTCTAAAACTTTTAAAGCTCAATTTTACAATGATATCAAATATGAATAAAAAGCGTTTTGAAATAGGAATCATAAATGATTATCAAGAATCCCGACGATACGTTAATTTTCGAACAGAAAATGCTTTTAAATTTGAACGTTTTTAATCATCTTGGGGTATGATATTTAAATATTTTTTGATCAAAATTTTCAAAAAATGCTGGCTGGGTTACAATATGTTTGTACATTAGAATATTCCCAAATAAAAAAAAATTTCGCAATTCTGATTTGCATCAAGATTGCGCAAAACTGAATTTTTGAGCGCAGGTAGTTAAGTTTTTTCGTGCCCATCTTGAGCGAAGCCTCATTTTTTCCACCAAATATTCGGAATCTTGATGCAAATCAAAAATAAAAGAAAATTATTTATTTTGAAACGCTCTATGTACATAAATATAATTTTTCACCTACTCGAACCGTTTTCGCACTTTTGGATTGACTATTCAAAGCGGGGTTTTGGCTCTCTTCACCGGATTTTCGGTTCGTGTCGACCATACGAAATAACAAATACCACAGGTATGTACGAAAACGTGTATGTACAATATAAATAGCGGAAATTCCTGGATTTCTTTGATTTGCTATAGCTAATTGATGTTAATCACAAGAATAGTAAACCTTCTTCGATTTTTTCTCGTAGATCCGAAAGAATAAGTTTTAAGTGGAAAACGTTCTCTCTACGTAAACCTGAGTTATTCCAAAAGTTTGTTGTATCTATTTAGAAACAATTTGATTTATAAAGTTTTTTGGCTTGGGCTCGTTCATTCCGCTCCAATTTGTAATATCATAAATTTTCTCATCAAAACTGAATTTTATCGGTACCTATTTCATAACATAACGGTAGTTCGTAGATAATACACTCGATAACACGCCGATAACAAATTGGTAACAATCCGATAATAAATCGCTGACTGTTGGAAAATAAATCGTAAATTTTTTATAACTAATCGAGAACTATTTGATAACAAATTAATTACTTCTCAATAAAACGCCGATAGCAAATAACATTCCGATCACCAATCAAACATTTTTTGATTAATTCTCGACAAACGATAACAAATCGATACAATTCGATAACAAATGTCGATAACTTATTAAAAACTATTTTTGAAAGTGGTTCGGTTTTCCGTTCAGATCAAATATTTTATATATATTATTTGTATATATGTATTTCGGTTTGGTTAATGCCTAGGAAAGAGTAGTTTCCGATTCAAAACCAGTTAGTTCAAAAACCGGTCAACGTCCCGGATAATTCCATACCTTTGAATGCAACAATAAATACATTCAAGTGACCTGCATACTTACATATGTGTGTGTGTCTATATGTACATATAAGTAAGCAATTTCTTGTGGTTTTAGAATGCAAAATTGCACAAATTACATCAAAGGTACGTTTTTGTTTTTTATTACTCCGAACTATTTGCTTAGTAGAAATGTACATACCATATATATGGTGTATGTTATAATCATGATGTAGGCGATGGCGTAAATTTGAAATCAGGTTATTGTACGCTAATCGAGTACAGTGAACGTCGTGAATATTAGGACTAACTGTTTAAGTATTAGCATACTAGGCAGACGTGATCTACCCAAAATGTACTTTGTTCCAGATATTCAGCATAATAATTACATATTCTACTCAGCTTACACAATACCATTACTGAAAAACAAAGAAGGTCTTCGAAAAACGCAGGGTGGAATCTCTCTGGTAAATGTAAAATATATGGCAACTTATAAATAAATATATCCTTAGTGGAAAACTGCAATAAGAAAGTTTAAATTGCAGCATATAGCTAATGCAAAAACATGCCAACCAAATGATTCAAGGCGTTTTTGTGGCAAATACATATCTTAATATATAAAAACACGTTGTCACAACATTTTTGACCGCGAGGGACTCCTAAAACTACTGAACCGATTTGAATTTGTTTTGCACCCCGTGTGTAGTTTGATCTAACTTGAGAGATAGGATAGGTTATATCTCAGTTATGGTCGCAATATTATTTTATTGCAATGTTTATACTAATTATAAATTTACGTATACGCAGTGGCACTCATATTTTCAGGTGGTGCGGATACACTTCCGTGTAATTGCTTGGTGTTTAATTAAACAACCTGTCTTACAATAAAAAAATATTATAGCGATTGATATCAAGTATAGCACATCACCAGGCCGCCGAGAGAGAGTTTCTGAGGGGGCCGCGATTTATAGGTACTATGACATTTTTTTTTAATTCAGGAGAGTCTTTAGTTGGTAGAGGGTAATTTTCATACCCTGGGTGACTAGGGTCTCGAGATATAGGCCAAAACGTGGGCCAGTGAATGCCTAGACAGTGTTTATACAATGTGGATATCAAATGAAAGCTGTTGATGAGTGCTTTAGTACAGAGTAGTATATTATCCAGAGACGGACTGGGACTGGGATTAGGACTAGGAATGGGACTGAGGACTCGGAGTGGGACGGGACTGAGACTCGGAGTGGGACTGGGACCTGGACTGGAATGAAATACATACCACCCTCTGGGACAGGCAATAAGGATGCAGAAGAATGAGAAGAAATTGAGAGAAGAGAAAAGAGAGAAGGAGATTGAGAAAAAGATAGAATGAGACGAAGATGGAGATAGATGAAGCGAAAAAATACGGAGGGAGGAGGAAAAAAGGATGGAGAAGGAAGAGGAGGGTAAAGTCAGACGGAAAAAGCTTATTAAAATGTATGCAGGTAGGCCAAATTAGGGCAGGACAACGTCTGCCGGGTGTTCTAGTACATATGTATAAAGAAAGAAATTAATACGGGCTAGGTGGACTACCATAGGTCGCAGCCCACTAAGAAATATTTTGTGTAATACAACGTAAATGCGTTTCATTGAAAGAGGAATAAAATCAAATCGGGTGAACCGTTTTCGAGATCGTTCGGGATATGGCATTGAAAAACGCTTCCTAATGTGACAGGTATGGTTTCAAGAAATTTTTTTACGATAAAGCACTGACATAATTTAAATTCCAACAACGGGTTGTATACAATACGTGTAAAAATGTCATATATAAGGGTAAAGGTCGAATATAGTTCGAAGCCCAGGCAATTATTTGGCAACTAATACTCAAGATTGCGTTTATAGTTTTCAGTAAGTCGATACAGGATACATAAATAGTCCACCCTAGTATGTGCATGTGTGAATAACTTAAGAATATTTTTTCCTTATTTTAATTACCATATTCACATTACAGTTACAGCTATGCAAAATTTTGCTGCGCATTCACATTCAAGTCTAAAAAAACTCATTTGTATGTCTTTTGTCATCGATTCTAGTTTGCCTTCGCTTGTTTTTTCCATTGTCAAGTAAGATTATTATGACGAAAATTGCAATTTTTTTTATGGTTGCAGCTTTGCACTCTTATAATAATTATAGTTCACAAAAATTTTTGTTGTCTCATCCTCTCTGGAATCGCCATTCGTAGAGCCTTGTTTACAAAATATGGTTTAAAAAAACCAAAAGGCAATTATTTATTTGGTCTTGCTGTGGGTCACATAAAGCTTAGTACCTATATAGAGGTCCTTTAGTAAAACAGAATGCTGATAAAAACCACTAAGAAATACATTTACCTACCTTTCTGTTGTATGCAACTCCCATATTATATAAGAATGTTCCTATGCATGCAATTTATTTTACTGAAATTCCATAATTAAAAATTATTTTTGGTTTTTGCATCATTCTTCAGTACAAAATTTTCGGTTCGATATAGCCACTTGTATTAAAAGGGATATACAATTAAGATAAACACCAGATCTGAAAATATCTCATTAAAAAAGGGAACGTGGAAGATAAAGAAATCAAAAGTTGAAAGAAGGAAGAAGAACTATTTATAAAAGATGCAATTAAGACCTGAATTCTAGGCTTTAAAGAAATGTTTATTTTTATTTTCATTTTTTAATTACATTTCCAAGATCTTATATCGGTCTCCCTCGGTGCATCTGACTCCACAAGTCTTCTGTGCACCAGTGTTGAACTCCCAAACTCTCTTGAATTTCGACTCGAACAGCTAGAGACATGTCGGTGTGAACGCAACTAAAATATTTCACTAAGATATAATCGAAAACTCTTACTCTGACATTGCTGGTTAGTACAAGTGTTGACCTATTCTGACAGCACTCGGTTAAGTTAGCATAATGGAAAAACGGGGTTACCTTTGTTGTTTCGGTTGAAAATGTTTAAATTAAGGTCTGTGCAGAACGAGTCAGAGGGCCCTGGCAAAGTTGATATAGGATACGCCATAGTCATAAAATATTTTTACTTATCCAATCTGGCATCATTTACTGATGCCAAACCTAAAAATGTGAAATTTTCATAAAAATTAAGAAAAACGCAGGAATACCACACTATACCAAAAAAAAAAAAAAATAAAATATTGTCCTTAATTCAAAACGGTCCAAAAGAATAAATAAAATCTACAAAAAGTTAATAAATTCTCTAACCGAAACATTTTTTAGGTATGGATATGGAAAAATTTAAAAAAACCATTGTTTGTAGGTATGGTTATAACATGGTCGATTGTATGGCGAAAAGATTTTTCGATAGAATTTGGGTTCAGGAAAAAAAGTTCCATACGGATGCCCAAAAAAAATAATTTCGAGCCTCGCGAAAAAATCAATGCGAAAGGCCATTTTTCGATCAAAAACACTCTCCAAAAACCCAACAATAATTTTTTAAAAAAAACTTTTTTAAAAACGTTGGCGATAAAACAGTTAAAAAAAAAACAAGTAAGGAAGGCTAAGTCGGGTGAACCGAACATTACATACTCAGCTGAGAGCTTTGGAGACAAAATAAGGGAAAATCACCATTAGCAAAATGAACTAGGGTAACCCTACAGGGACATGTGTGTGTATGACATGTGTATCAAATGAAAGTAGTTAATGATTATTTAAAACGTAGTGGCCCTAGTTTATAGGTGGACGCCTTTTCGAAGGTATCGCAATAGGTGGACCAGGGGTGACTCTAGAATGTGTTTGTACGATATGGGTATCAAATTAAAAAGTACTAATGATGGTTTTAAAAGGGAGAGCCCTTGTTGTATAGTGAAGGTTTTCGAGATATCGACCAAAATGTGGACCAGGGTGGACCAGAACATCTTCTGTCGGGTACCGCTAATTTATTTATATAGTCATACCACGAACAGTATTCCTGCCAAGATTCCAAGGGCTTTTGATTTCGCCCTGCAGAACTTTTTCATTTCTTCTACTTATTATGGTAGGTGTCACACCCATTTACAAAGTTTTTAAAGTTATTTTTGCGTCAATAACACCATACAATCATATTTGGTACAGAATTATGGCATTTTTTCATTTTTCGTAATTTCGATATCGGAAAAGTGGCTGGTCATAGTCGGATTTCGGCCATATTTATACCAAGATAAAGTGACTCAGATAAAGTGTACTAAGTTTAGTTAAGATATATCGGTTTTGCGCAAGTTATCGTGTCTAACGGCGGCGGAAGGACAGGCACGGCGATGTGTATAAAAACTGGGCGTGGCTTCAACCGATTTCGACCCATTTAACAGGAAAACAGTCATCGTCATAGATCTAGGTCCCTACCCAAATTCACAAGGATTGGTAAATTGTTGTCGACTTATGCATAAACGTATCATAGACAGATTATGAAAAAGGGGAGTTACGCCCATTTGAAATTTTCTCTTTATCTTTGTATTGTTTTTGCACCATATCAGTACTGGAGCCGAATGTTGAATAATTACTTTTATACTGTAAAGAGTTGAATTTTGTTAAAATTGACTTAAAAAAATTGTTTTAAAAGCGGCGTGTTGTCATTCGATTGTCGCCTAAATAATTCATTTTTTATTTAGCATCACATAGAGTAATAGGAAGTAGTTAACGTGTTCTTCAAAATTTAATAATGATATCCTCGACGACATGCGAAATTACAGCTTTGCAAAACTTTTAAATTACCTATTGTAAAAATGGGCATGCTTGCCACGAACGTTGTCAAACATTTTAAAATTTTATTCTGCGTAATAAGTTCAAATCACCTTACCACGTATCATCGCTTATCAGTCTTGGGTAATGAAGCATCGAACTCTATTCGGTTTTTCGAAATTTCTATATCGAAAAGTGGGCAGTTACAGTCCGCTTTCGTCATTTTAAGATAGACGATAGAGATGAGTGCCCAGGAACCTACATTTTTTACCCAAATTTATCAGCTCAAAATACTCAAGTTATGTGTTCTACGAGGAGACATGCCGGAAGGACGGACGGACAGGCTAAATTAATTTCTTTTTTCACCCAGATCCATTTTGATAGAATAGAAGTCATAATCTATCCCGATTAGTTTATGCCGTTCGATAACGTTTATGAGACGAACAAAGTTAGTATACTCTGTGAGCTCTGCTCAGCCGAGTATAACAATATTTTTGGGTTTCGGCAGCGTTTTGGGCGATAAATTGACATTCGCCATTTTTTTTCGAAGCTCGAAATTATTTTTAGGGTAGCGTAGTGGACCTTTTTTTTTCTGAGCCCAAATTCCTACGAAAATCGACGGCGCGAACGGTCAATAAAGCGGACCCAGCTATTGGTAGGCTAGGGCGTATGGTATAGCACCAGCCCAATACATGCATTCCATAAGGTTGGTGGATCAGTGTTTTTAGGGATACGTCAAGTTAAACGGCCCTTAAACATTGAAACAGGGTGTAGTAGTCAAAAAGGGATGTTGTGGTTCCACTAAATTGAACTTAGTGTAGGTAAAAATGTCAGTTCAGAGTCGCTGATTTCATTACAAAACATAGTTTTCAATTTTATTAATGGAATAGCAGACAGTTTTAAATAAAAAATAAGGGATTCTATGCAGAAAATACTTATTAAGGTGGGTGCGAGTTCGCCAAAATCTTAGTACCTAAACTATGTTCACTCGGATTTTCCAGCACTGCAAAATGTAGGAAGAAAAATTGTTAAAAACTTATGTGCGAGTTGATATTGACAAAACTAAATTGTGCGTATGGGGGAAATAATTCCCAAAAATGAAATTTGAGACTTATAGGTTGTTTGTGTGTTCTGTGCAGAACAGGGGTGGAGGACAAATAAGTATCATACATAGAGTGAAAGAAAGGTAGCGGCTCAGACAATACGGCCTCTTTATGCCAGAAGTGGAGCACCATGCAAACAGACGATTTGCAACATTCAAGGCATGAATAAGCCTGTGACTTCCACCGGACAATGGCGCCAATAACTCTACTCTTTTCCAACGACCCCCACCGCAACCAATAGCCCAGAATCAATTTATGATTATTGGTGGAGTCGCAGAAGCATTTCAGATCCCTTTAACCTATCAAACAACGGATGACA
>JARSSU010030105.1:0-24590 GCA_029619165.1 Eurosta solidaginis | reverse complement strand
CCTAGAATGTGTGAGTAATATGGATATCAAATGACAGCTGTTGCTGAGAACACTCTAAGTATTTTCATGGTGATATTCGATTTTGTCGCCTCAACCTGGAAAACTGATAAATACCTACATACCTGAAGTTAATAATATCCACATACCCATTACATACGTCCTATTCGATTTGCCTGAAATTTGTATATAAATTTACCTATATTATATTTACTATCCTTTATATTCGGGAAGTGGACCGAGACGGACTGGGGCTGAGACTCGGAGTGGGACTGGGACTGGAACAAATACATACCGCCTTTGGGACAGGCAATAAGGATGAAGAAGAATTTGAAGAACTTGAGAGAAGAGAAAGAGAGAAAGGAGACTGAGAAGTGATAGAATGAACGAAGATGGAGTTAGATGACAGCGCAAAAGACGGAGGGAGAATGAATGAAAGTGTTATGAAAAGTGAAGAGTTGGGGGAGGGCAGAGTTAGATGGAAACAGCTTATTAAAATGTATGCAGATAGGCCAAATTTAGGGCAGAACAACGCTCGCGATGATCTGCTAGTTATATATTGTTACGAATACTAGCAACACTAAGGGGTACTATCATCTCTAAGCGTGCTAAGACAGTGACTTGTATGCACATCAATAGATCATCGTTTTATATGTCTACACATATGTACGTACACGCAGCGGAGAAGAGAGTGCACAAACATATGCAGATATCTTATCTGAGATGCTCCCAAATGTATGCAATTATAATGGGAACATGTCGCTCACATACACGCGCCTATGATAAAGCTATACACGTGCACTGTAGTTATACTTTTATAGCAGTAACTAAGTAAATTCTGCAGCGCCTTGAGATGCAAAGGGAAATCGCAGTGTATAAAGGCAGCAACAGTAGAAGGCGCTCCATCAGTTTATTAAGCAAGCTATTGGTTGTGTAAGTATCAGTGTATAGTGAAGTACTTAATAAAGGCCATTTGCATTATGGATACTGGTATTTATTCAACAGTTAGCGATACGAAGAGTTAGCAGATATTAGAATAGCGGAATTGCAGTAATTTCGTTACAATATAAATGTTGAATGTGGTAGCATCTGCGCCATTTAAAAAATATTTGGTACTTGTGTTCATGCAAATGCGTTGTTTACCGTCAAAGAAACAGCACAACACTATTTGGACCATATGCTAGGATACTAAAAATCTTTAAAATTTACACACCCTCCCCGCAATATGTATCCACATTTATATCTTGGCTGGACGCTGTTCGATCTCGTTATTTCAACCAATTGTCTTTCCTGTCCACTTAACTCAAGTTTTCAAGCTACGCTCTTAAGCTTACGCGTTTTCAACTTTGCATGCATTACAATTGTCTATTCAAAGCAAAAGAGTTTTGCACAAATACGCAATACCCTTACGTTCACACCCCTATTCCAGTCATACTTAATAGGTAATAACAATATTATGGCGATTATAAGCTAAAGTGAAGGCAACGTATTTTGTTACATAGAGGATATGTGTGAAATAATTAAGCATGCAAATAATGCCACTGTTGCCCTCACTTATGTTGGATTCCGAAGTTTGTACTACGTACTCGTTGTTGTTGTTGCTCGTGCTTATCCAGATGGTTTATTGTTTTGTGTGCTATGGACACAACTTTAAAGCAATTTTTAGCTGTCACTAAGGTACTCAGCCTAACAAATTGTGCGAATACAAATTGCAAATTATCCTGCGGCCAGCAGTTCGATAAGGAAATAAAGCAGTTTTTTATTGTAATTGTTTGTAAAACATTTTTATCAACTAACTTTTTGTTGGTAAACCTTTGCTTACAGTATTAGGGTAGAAGTGGTATGCGCTATGGAGGAATATAAAATGTTAGTGTAGGGTAGTGTTGTATTGGTAGAAGACATGGGGAATACAGAATGTAAGAGTAGTGTAGTCAATACGAAAGATGGTACAAACACCGGGGTGTCGAACATCGAAAGAAACCTGGCCAAAATGGGATCTTAAAAGATCCCGTCACGTGTACAACCTAAGAAGGGATACAATTTCCACACTTGTGCACTAACGGGTCACTGCCTCATAGGTAGGCATGCAGAACGGTTAGGAGCGCATTATCGGCGTTGCTGTAGGAGTTGTAAAGAGGAAGAGGAGGGAGAAACGGGCGGTTCACCTCATTGCAACTGCCCAGCACTAAGCGAAGCACGGCAGCGCTTTCTGGGTGCTCAATTTCTTGATAATCTGAGCCAGGTGTGGAGCATGACGTCAAGGACCTGGTAGCTTCCATCAGGTCCCTCAAATGTATGTGGTATCACAACGGGTCTAATACTACTGGCACAAGTGTCCCCTCCGGCATCCACCCTAACCTAACCTAGCAGCGTAAAATGGAAAGGTGTGGCGGAAATGCAAGGAGAAAGAAAGTAAATTAAAGTGGAGCAAATGAAGGAATGGGACAGAAACGGAAAGGAAATTAAAAGCGGAAAGATCACAAATCAAAATGAAGCCAAAATCAGAGACGTACCCGAAACTGGGTGAAGTGTTTTCAATTTTTTATCGAGGTGTTAAAGGTTTGTTATCGACGGGTTATGGGCGTTTTATAGACTTTTTATCGACGAGTTATCTGTACACTATAGATGAGTTATCGACTTAGTATCGAAGTGTTATAAATTTGCTACGATAGCAAAAGCAAACGGGTTTTTCATCGACAAGCTGTCGTTTTGTTATTGCAAAGTTATGGATTTAATATCGAAAAGTTATCGATTATTCACCAATATGTGTGTGTAATGTTCTCGATTTGTTATAGAAAGGTTCAGGATTCGTTATCGAAAAGTAATAATTTTTTGTCGAATAATATCGATTTTATACCAAAAGCTATCGATTTCGTATCAAAAAAAATATTTAGGTGTTTATCGAAAAGCTATTGATTATTAACCAAAAGTTATCGACATAAAAACAACAACAATTTCAACTTTCCAAAAATCTAAATCTACACAAGACGTAGCATTGTTGCAGTAAATCACAGCAAGTCACTACAAGACTTGGAAAGGTCCAGCCTTGCTCCTAGTCTCAAAAATTGGACCGCAAATGATCTGTCTGCACGGCAGAGATCGGTGCAATACAGGAACGTATGATCTAAACACACAGAATTAAGCCAGGAATACGACAGGGGGACCATTCCCACTTTTTTAACTTCTACATATCTTAGCTCCCTCCGCCACAGAAGTAGTTACCAATTGTATCCTACGCCAATGTCTGCGCGATAATAGCAACAAGTGCCGGCTCACCCATTGGATGGCTATGCAATAAAGTAAACGATTATATCCTAGTCTTTACAGTTTCTTCTCGGCGACCTACTTACAACGTGGAAAGACAAATGTCGACCATTTTGGACATCTACTTCGCTGGCACAACGCAGCCTGCCGTGTTACAGCCCAAAATACTGCAGGTGACGTCGATCAAGATGCAGCCGCTATGCACCTACAAATTCAGAGCCTTAACAAATTCTGAAATCTATTGCCGGGTGGCACTGGGGTTAAGATAAAGGACCGCTCAATAGCACTTTCAAAGCAATTGGCCGGCCGCTTGCATGCTTCCGCGTCACCGATATGGTGCCGAACCGTAAGTGATACACGCAGACTACAGACCATTTTAAAACACCGCTCATAGAAATGCTACGGAGTGTCTTCTTATCTCTAGAACACCATCTGCACATTGAGGCGAGAGTACGCCCATAAGGGAGAGAATGAAATTCTCTACAATTATCTGTTGAATACCGAGACACCTGGACATCCAACAGGCTCTGATTGAAGAGGCCTCACCTACCAGAGGCCAAAGAAGTTATTGTCCAAATCATTTTGAGGAAATAGACTGAGAATCAGTCGTTATGTAGAAGAAAAGCATAATGAGTCCTCAGTGATATCGACAAAAAGACGTCGGACCTCTTTGCCTGGCATGGCCCTGCAAACTCTGTTCACTAAGTCAGACACCCTGAAGTTGCAGTAGAGGAAAGCAATCTATCCAGGGAGACACGCATCACTCTAGTTAACTTCGTTTCTGGATACTGTAATAGGTTATATTCTTACTCAGCCAGAATCAGCCCGACATACTCAGTATATTGTCCTGTTGTAACGTGGTCCTCCTTTTTTTCACGATCTTTGTGATCTGGCTAAGTTGAAAACTAAGAACTCCTGACGTTGCTGATCGCGCTGTGGTTTGAGTAGGGGAGAGATCCACGTGGTATCACAAGGGACCTTTTTGGCTAAGAGCACTGGTGCTCGCACCGGTGACCACTCTAAACCTAACCCTAACGTAACATGTTCTCACATCACAGCCACCATCCTATCATATGCAATGTGGAACCACGCCTCTAACGCAAACATTCCTTGTCATGCGCAAGAATTATGTTCTCTTTAAAGAAGTTTAAACTAGGAAAAAGCATTAATCAAATGCATACATCGTTACACTAATTTTCCATCAATTCGACAGTGGAAATTCGCTTCTACATTTGAGGGAAACAATTTCTTCGGTAATGATAATTGGCGTACCAATAAAATTACATTCATAGTGTCGAAAAGCCGCGAATACAAAGGACACCGCGAGTCAGTGAAGCTTAAACTGTCAAAGCTTATTTGTGTAGATTAGGTAGATGAATAAGATGTTGATATCGCTGCTTTTGTTGGAATTCTTGCGAAGAGCACTTTTGTGGTCACACTTATTAGGTAGATAAGGCCAAGCTAAGATTGGCCAAGTTGCTTCAGCTACGCAATGGTGTTATAGGATGCGTTTATTTCACTCAATTGAGCACACATACTCACGAAAAACAGCACACATACTTAAATGACGTTATGCTTAAGAAAAAACTTAAGTTTGATAATTTTCCTTATAAGCACTTTGTCAGTAATTTTCTGCAATACCTTAAACAGGGTCGTATTCTTCCCCGTGAAACTTTAGATGAATGTCCTTTAATTATACTCAGCTGAGCAGAGCTGACAGGGTATATTAAATTTGTTCGCATAACGGTACCCCGTAACGCATAAACTATCGAGATAGTATGACTTCTATATTCAAAATGAACACGATAACTGTATAAATTTTGAGGTATCTTAATGAATGAGGTCCTGGGCACTCATCTCAGATCGCTATTTAAAATGACGATATCGACTATAACCACGCTCACTTTTTCGATATCGAAATTTCGAAAAACAAAAAAGTGCGATAATTCATTACCAAAGACGGATAAGCGATGAAACTTGGTGGATGGGTTGAACTTATGACGCAGAATAGAAAACTAGTAAAATTTTGACAATGGGCGTGGCATCACCTACTTTTAAAAGAAGGTAATTAAAAGTTTTGCAAGCTCAATTTGGCAGCTGAGGATGTAATGTTCGGTTACACCCGAACTTAGCCTTAATTACTTGTTTTTATATTTTTTTATACCTCTTATGAAATATGAAATGGTATAATAATTTGTCACGAATCTCAAAATGTAAGTCGTTAAAGGAACAGAGATAGACCACCAATAAGTATACCGAAATGATCAGATGAAGAGCTGAATTGATTTAGCCATGTCCGTCTGTCGGTCTGTCTGCTTTATGCAAGCTAGTTCCCCAATTTTAAGATATTTGATAAAATTTGGTGAGCGGGTATATTTAGGTGACTGATTAGACATTTGTCGGTTGTTTGTTGAAATAAGTTATTCGTCATAGTTTTTCATGCAGACTACAAAAACGTGAAACTTTTCAATCTCACACAAATTAACTACTATTTTATACCCAGTTGAGCAGAGCTCACAGAGTATATTAACTTTGATTGGATAACGGTGTTGTACAGGTATAAAGGAATCGAGATAGATATAGACTTCCATATATCAAAATCATCAGGATCGAACAAAATTTGATTGAGCCATGTCCGTCCGTCCGCTGTCCGTTAACACGATAACTTGAGTAAATTTTGAGGTATCTCGATGAAATTTGGTATGTAGGTTCCTGAGCACTCATCTCAGATGGCTATTTAAAATGAACAATAGCGTACTATAACCACGCCCACTTTTTCGATATCGAAAATTTCGAAGAACCGAAAAAGTGCGATAATTCATTACCAAAGACGGATAAAGCGATGAAACTTGGTAGATGAGTTGAACTTATGACGCAGAATAGAAAATTAGTAAAATTTGGACAATGGGCGTGGCACCGCCCACTTTTAAAAAAAGGTAATTTAGAAGTTTTGCAATCTGTAATTGGCAGTCGCTGAAGATATCATGATGAAATTTGGCAGAAACGTTACTCTATTACAATAGTATGCTTAAATAAAAATTAGCAAAATCGGAGAACGACCACGCCCACTTTCAAAAAAAATTGTTTAAGTCAAATTTAAAAAAGTTATATCTTACAGTATTTAAGTAAATAGTCAACATTCAACCTCCAGTATGATATGGTGCAACAAAATACAAAATAAAAGAAAATTCAAAATGGGCGTGGCTCCGTGTCTAGAATACTTTTAATGCCATAAGTCGAACAAAATGTGTCAATCCTTGTGAAATTGGTAGGGGCTTAGATACTAGGACGATAACTTATTTCTGTTAAAAAGGGCGAAATCGGTTGAACCCACGCGCTGTTTTTATACACAGTCGACCTTCTGTCCTTCCGCTCAGCGTTAACCACGATAACTTGAGCAAAAATCGATATATCTTTACTAAACTCAGTTCACGTACTTATCTGAACTCACTTTGTATTGGTGTTAAAAATGGCGAAATCCGACTATGACCACGCCCACTTTTTCGATATCGAAAATTACGAAAAATAAAAATGACATAATTCTATACATACGAAAAAAGGGATGAAACATGTAATTGGATTAGTTATCGACGCAAAATATAACTTTAGAAAAAAACTTGTAAAATGGGACCTACCATATTAAGTAGAAGAAAATGAAAAGTTTCCTTACTTGTTTTTTATTTATCTTAAAAATCACTTAGCTACATCTGTTCTATTGTAAGGTCTTTTGAAAACCTGGTGTCACGTCCCCTATCCGCTATATATATTAGGGTATCTCGCAGACGTCAATATATGGGATAGATATGTCCATGTAAACTAAGAGAACGCTTCTAGGACTTATGTTATAAGGTGTATCATCAAAGAAAAAAGCTTATTGCAAGACGTAATTTTGTTGCTTTACGTACATACATACACATAATGTTTATATGTATGCAATACAAGGACATTTGATTGTATATTTCAAATACTGAAATATCGAAATGTGACATTTGCAAATTATTGTGATGCAATCAGATACAAAATAAGCAAAATAAAGCAATGATGCAGGCATTGAAGATAATAAAACTCTGTGAGCTGCGAAGTGATGTCATTCTATTTTGTGATATGATATCACAAAGAATTAATCCCATTATATATTTGACAATTTCGGAATACTGATTGTGAAGTTATACTAAGTATAAGAATATGTCTTAATATATGTATGTATGTAAGTACGTAATGACTGCATTGAAATCCTTAATGACCTGGGAGCCAAAAACAAGGTTTTGTTGGGATGGGTTCCCGGACATCAGGGACTTGAAAGTAATGAACATAGATATTATCTAGCAAAGCAGGGTACTAAAGCAGTATTCCATGGTAACCATAAGTAACTGGGGAACAAAACAATCCAGATGTCACTGGATTGTCTGCCCAAGGCAAAGACAGGTCAAATTGTTTATAATTCCGGCAGCGAAAGTATCAGCTACTATTATCATATTTCACCGTAACCGATTGAGGTCATTCAGTGAAAAGTCGCGCCAACTATCGTTGTTTCGCGATCTCCCTTGGTGATAAAGTCTTCCTTTACGTGCCTCTCCCAATTCCTGTGCATAATAAAATTACAGATTTCGATAGAAATACTTTCTTGGCCGTAGCTTCTCGGCCGTTCGCAAATCATGAGCTAGCCAGCGAAGTTCTTGAGCTTTTATTCGATGCACTGCCTTCCGACGAATCTTTTCCTCGCACACTCCAAGCGTCATCTCTTTTGCCCTTAACTACGGGTATGTTTCCCAGTATAATTTTTGTTGCTCGAGAGAACTACCTACTCAATCCCATGTAGCATTTGTTAGCATGAGCTATTCTGATTGATTTCCAAGCCGACATTATTTTTGCTGTTAACGGGCTTAGAAATATTTCTGATTTTGCACAAGTCAATCCTTAGGTAATTGAGTTATATATACACTGTCTTCTACCCACAGCTTTGCCTGAACCACAATTCAATCACAATCTCTTTCCCTCTTTCTCTCATCTCTAACATCACAGTTTCAGCAATATGTCACTTTTAGTAAAGATAGCAGCTGATTTGGTAGCAAATGTCATTAGCTACGCGATTACAACTCACATTTATGTTGATGCATAATGTTAGTGACGTAACTACCTATTCGAGTATATGATTTATGTATGTAGCTATGTATGTATATATATTGGTTGTGAAAACTGTGCTAACAGTTCCACTATTTGCTTTTGCTGTTTCTATTGTCCCACTCTTGTATGCATAAATGTCTATAGAACTGTCAGTGTGTCAATCCGCATACATCCAAATCTTGATGTATCCCAGTAGGAAAGTGGCGTTATATTCATTCATGAAAGCAAAGGAAATAAAAACGCAAATATTGTAAAGGGATTTTATAGCTTGAGTTCTCCTTAATAACGCTTTTTCATATTCTATCTATGTAAGCGAACGGTTTTTTTTTGCTTGCACACTCAAAAATTCATTAGCTTAACAGCGGTACATTATTTAATATTCAATTATAATTTTTGTTTATTAAGAGAAACTAAAAGTATTTACTGCCACACGACGACAGTATCATTTCGGAAATGATCACGCTTTCATCTTCTAGAAATTTCGAAAGGTTATCGAAGGTTTCACTGAGATTCTAACCAAGAATAATAAGTAATAAAGTAATATTCAGCGAAATGGTCACGCTAGCCTGCTAAATTCTCACAAGTCCGACAAACCTGGAAACAAGTTCAGCTCGAAACAATCTGAATATCAAATCAAATTTTTAATTTGTATTCCTGCTATCGACTTTCTTACTGAAATATACGAAACTCACATATTTTCTGCATTCAATACGTATCTTTGTCACAAAAAACAGTTTTTATTAAAAATCGACACATACAATTTGAAATCATAATTATTTCCGTCACAAACGCTATTTAATTTTACCAATATTTCCTTTTTTTAAATTTATATATACTGAAGCTAATTTCAGGAAATTTTTATTATATTGCACTTTCTGTTATCGTTTGAAACTGTCGAATGAATGGTCCAAATATTCAGTATAGCAAAATGTTTTTTTATTTACAACTCTACTAAGGTAGTAGTACTTCACAATTAAATTACCGCGTACTTCGCTTACAACGTTTTAATACCAACTGAATCATTATTCCTCATGTTGCGCTTCTTTTATACTCTCAGTTGCCTCGTTCGCCTATTTCTCCTAAGGTCCAGACCTTTCGCAAATAGCCGTCTCGAACCCTTGCTTGTTTATTTCTCGTTACTGTATCACATAGTTGGTTATTTAGCTATATACATGTATATGTGTGAGTAATGTCATCTTCGCTCTTATCTGACACATACATGTAGTGCGGACGTCGGCAAAATGAAAATGCAGATGTGTTGGTGAGAGCACGATAATCACGGAGATCATTTGATGCATCGTTTTGCGTTGTTCATTCGCTTCTTAGCAAGCAACAAGACAAAATGCTTTTTGTTTATTTTTCCTATTCTACTCAGTAAAATAATGGCTTATCCTAAGATACATTTTTTGCAGAATATGCATCCCCTAATATATATTTTTTTTTACACAATATGTACTCCTACTAAACATATGGACAACATTCTTCAACATTGCGAGCGACACACACAATCGATGTTACTGCGCCAAATGCTCAGCAAACGAAGGAGAATAAGAATACGTGTGAATTGAGTGCGAACAATTGTTTCATTATTTGCCGACATCTGATGTAGCGTGACTATTTCTCTTTCTTCTTCGCTGTAAGCTACTGACTAGATCAGGGCTCTTCAAAATTGAAAGTGCGCCAGTATTAGTGAGAGCGCATGATCGGGCGCGTGAATTAATTTTTCATTTATTCGCTTACTAGCAAGCAACGAGCTAACAACAAGCGCATGTATCGCGCATAATTATTCATACATATTTTGATATCGATCAGCCGATACCCATCACCGATGTTGCTACGCCAAGTGCCAAGCGGCGACTAGCTCAATTAATGCGACAGATCGAATCATATGCGTGTGAATTGAGAGGGCGCAATTGTGCTATGAAATGAAGAGCTCTGGACTAGATGTATGTATGTAAAATATTTTATTCGCTCTTAGCTTCGCAGTTTATATGTGTGTGTGGATGCTTGCTTTGCTCTTGTTGTGCATTTATTTACTATCAGCGTAGTGGCGTATCGAACTTGATGACTGTTTGATATAATTTTTTTAAGGCGCCTGGCTTGTTCATTTTGGCCTTACATGCTGTTTATTTCAAGATGCCTCTTCTTTTCCATTGCTACATTCTAGAAAAGAATTGTGGTAGTTTTTATATGCATGGTTACATATGTAATCACAGGCCCAACAATTTTGGACTCAGATATAGTATTTTACCCCCCAAGCGGCATTCTGTACGAGTCTGAAGCCCGTGTTAGAATTTTTGAATTGGTTGTGGTTCTCGAGATATTTGTATCTAAAATTGCTAAAGACATGTTTTTCTGCTATATTCACTACGATTACAAAATAAGGTTTAAAATTTTTGACAGCTCCAAGCATTTGCCAATGAATCGTTTAATTCATACATAATGAAATTTCCAGCTGGGACGTATTTGTATGTAATTGTGTGCAACGCCCGCCTCACTCACGTTTACTCATCTCACAAATACACGTTATATTCTAATGAAATTTTGCTTCGCATTGTTGGTCAAAACTGAATTCAATGAATGTCATGGTAGAATGCTTTTGTTGGGATTGTTATGCTGGTGGAAAAAGTCCTACACCTCTAAAACTTGAATGTTATTCAAACTTGTATTCAATTAAGGATTGTAAAGGTTTAATGGATTTGATGGATTAAAAATAGATTAAGTACTGAAAAAAATAAACAAAGAATGTTGGTATCTCGGCGAAAGCTCTTGGTAGTGAAAAAAATGTTAGTAGTAATGTTGGCTTCTATAAAATTCCTTAAACCTATTGCGCCTTCTTGTTTTACTATGAGGTAATAAAATTGGGAGCCAGTACTGAATCATACGAAGTTAATGTACGGCAGTATAATGTCCATCCCTTAAACCTTCGGAGAATCTTTTTGTGGTTACAGCAACAACAACAAGGAGAGTTTGAGAAAAATTTCCCTGCATAATAACAAAAACAACCAGGTACTAAAGTTAAACCCCAACAACTTTAATAAAAAAGTATAATTTCGTCCTATTTGAGAAGAGTATTTTGATATATGTTCTTCTTCTAGGTAAGAACCGATATGGACAAGTTTCTGTTTTAATGTCGAACTATTAACGAAAGTGAAATTATCGTTGAGTTATCGGTTTGCTATCGCCAATTCATCGGCTGTTTTTGACGAGAGGATACAGATATGTAAATTTTGTATCGATTCCTGTTTCATAACAAACCGACCAGTTGTCAATAACAAATAGATAAGACGCCGATAACAAATTTTTAATACTCCAATAACAAATCAATAAATTTTTGAAAGCAAGTCAATAGCGAATGGATATCTTCTCGATAGTAAATCGTGACACGCAGCCTCCGATAACAAGTCGCAAAATTTTCAATAGCAAATCGATATTTTTCCCAAAAACAATCGATTCCATTTCGATAACTACGTGATAAGCTTTATGTAGCACATCGATAACTTTTCGAATTAACTACGTATTCTTAACAAATCAATAACACGCGAATAACAAATTGATAACGCTTCAATAATAAACCGATACTGTTTCAAATCGGAAGCGCGCCGATAACATATTGGCTGTACTTCGAAAATAAATTGCGAATTTTTCGAAAACAAATTGAGAACTTTCTGACAACATATCGAAAACCGCGCGATGAATGCCCGATAACATTTCGATAGTAAATTCGATAACATGACAACAAGTTGATAAAAATCCCATAACAATTCGATAACTTTTTGATAAAATATCGATAAGTCTCGATATTTCAATAAATAATCGACAATTTTTCAATTATTAACAGAAAGCTCTAGCTACAGCGATAACGCGCCGTTAAAAACGGAAAACTCGGCGTTAACTCGTCAATAAGAAAAAGATGCTATGCTTTATAAAATAGCGATAGCATATCGATAACAAACCGTTAATATTTCGATAAGAAATTTGTTACATGCCGTAGGATTTCGGTTCCCGCTTCGATTTTGACTTCTAAACTTTCTTTTTTCTTTCACCACTTTTCTGTTTTCCTTTTCTTTCCTTTCTGTGGCTTCCTTCTCCACCCACATTGTTTTACTACAGCTTCTGCTTCATTTTCATATTTATTATACTCAGCTGAGCAGAGCTCACAGGGTATATTAGTTTTGTTCGCATAACGGTAATCCGTAACGGTATAAACTAATCGAGATAGATATGGACTTCTATATATCAAAATGAACACGATAACTTGTGTAAATTTTGAGGTAGCTTAATGAAATTTGATATGTATGTTCTGGGCACTCATCAGATAGCTATTTAATATGAAGGAAATCAGACGCCCTACTTTTTCGATATCGAATATTTCGAAAAACCGAAAAAGTGCGATAATTCATTACCAAAGACGGCTAAAGCGATGAAACATGGTAGGTTGGTTGACCTTATGACGCAGAATAGAAAATTATTAAAATTTTTGACAGTGGGCGTGGCACCGCCCACTTTTAGAAGAAGGTAATTTTAAAGTTTTGCAAGCTGTAATTTGGCAGCTGAGTATATAATGTTCGGTTTCAGCCGAACTTAGCCTTCCTTATTTGTTTCCTTTATGCTTTGCTGTTTGATTTCGCTCATATGGCTCTTCCGCGTACATTGTTCCCATATTACGCTGCGGTGTAGTGACTGTTTTTGCGCCTAACTTCTATATTCCCCTATATAACGTACCACCTTCAAACATTAAATCTACGGTCGCACTTACCATATGCATACGGTCCGTATTCCCCCATACCGTGAGCAAAGATGTTTGAACATCAAAAAATTATGACTGTTTTTGTTTTGTCGTTGTTTGTCTAGGTTAGGTTATGTTGAGCTGGCTGGCCGCTGAGAACCGAAAATGAATGAATGAGTCCATAGTGCAACAGAAGTTTTCTAAATTACCAAAATGAAAACCTCTATCAAAAGGCAAGATCTGTGTTATAAAAGTTCTGCGTCCTCTTGGCAAATACTTGCTGCTTCTATGTAGATCCGATAGCTGTTCCAACTCTTATAGCTGGGGTGTTATCCCGGTGAGCGTATGGCACGAGCACAAAACGTGAACGTACATTTTCTCGAACAACCCGCACATCCTGCATTTGCTATCTCTGACGCGGCCTAATATAGAGCATGCGATGCCAAAAACAGATCCGCAAACAATTTTACTAGTGTTTTGTACATTTTTTTGTTTAACAACTTTTATACTTATTTAAATATTTTACACACAATAATTTGACTTAAATACATTCTTCTACCAATACACTTATAAATATTTTTGTGACATTTTGCTACTAACTCTCGAACTCAATATGACTTCCAAAAGCGCACAAAGGACTGATCGCATTTCCAGGTACTTCGTTACCTTCACAAAAGTTTTTTAGCTCCAAACTTAAGGAACTATTTCATAACATAAACCTACCTAACTCAAAGACTTTACTGTTTGCGTTGTTAGTTATGCCATCAAATTGTTGAAGCAGGATGTTCTGGTCGTAAAAGTACTAAAAACAGACTTAATATGTATGTAAGTATATGCCTAAATGTTTGTTTGTCTGTTGTGTTGACGACAAAAAGTGGGGTAGTAAACTGACGGAAACGGAAGTTCAAGCACATGAAAAGGATTTCTGCTCGTTACTCGAATTCACAACGAAATCAGCAACTGGCAATCAGCTTACACGAGCAGCAAAGTGAAGACATAAAAAGTCGTGAAACTGAGTTTGAACTGAAGATGGAAGCGTGTGCCACAACACACTATGGATCAGGGGTCGGTGGGGGGGATGATCTTTTATGCAATAGTAAATCGTATATGTCTGTTTGTTATGTTGCTGCACGCGCACACCTATTTTTGTAACAATTGCAATTATAACGGTAACAATGACATTTGCGAAAAGTTGATGACTTGAGAAAAAAATAGGAGAAAGACATAAAAAACAAAAACGTTAAAACGCAAGTTTCACGCATACTAAGCACGCAGAAATATTGCTGAAGTCAATTTTTGTAAAAAAAATTAAATAACTGTTTAACGTGTCTTGATGCTACAGAGGTACAATTCGTTGATGGGCTTATGGGATGGGAGGGTGTAGCGAAAACGCAGCGTTTCAAATGATTAAGGCAAAGTTTAACGCGATCAACTTGTCTCAACTGAATTCAACTCAACTTAAACTGAACTTGACTCTAGGGCAGTCGTCTCAGCATAAAAGGGGGCCTGTAAACAGAAATTATTACAAAGTTATATTAAATTTGATTTTCATTTGTGCAGCGAAAACTTTGACACCTTTCTTGAACACGCAAATTTGCTTTTTAGTTAGAGAACGTTTGCTATTTTTTTCGCCTCAAATTTTTTTTATGTGGTATTAACGTATACGCTAAGGCATGGTATAAGAAAGAAGGTAGTTCCACTCAAAATTTTTTGACGTATTTTTGGGGATTTTTGAAGCTTCATAATGTTTGTTGTTTTGCTAAAAGCGTTGCCATACCGTTACTGTATAAGGCGATGTTATGGTTTTTCGGGATGGAAATTTCTTTCAGGATAAAAACGCAATGGTCATCGAGACAATAGTAATATGCTTCAGCACGAGTTATGTGCATTCAAATCTATTCAGAATACAGTAACACACGTACTTTATTGAAAAATAACTCCTACATTGGTTAGTGACTCTTATCTTTATGGCAGCTCTAGATAGAAAAAATACACGAAAAATCCTATCGTTCTAGCATGGCCCTATTATCATGCCTCTACAGTGGATATTTCTGAAGGCATGTTGAGAAAAAGTGTACCTCCAAACTCTGCAGTGAGTGGTAGGTGTTTAATGTGTTACGTTTGTGGGACGCTACATCCATGTCAATGCTAAAAGGGCACAGAATGTATATAGGCGGGGCTTACCCCAAGGTGACACCTAGTACAACGGGCAAAAGAACTCTCATAACTAGTGGCTAGCCTACCAAAAATGGTTTAACAATTCCCTGTTGGGGGTGTTTTCGATGTTGATGGTCCTTTGCCGGATACAGATTCGGTACGTTCTGGTAACATGCACCATAAAGGTACTAGCCCGACCATCTCGGGAACGATTTGGTATGACCATATGAAACCTTCTAGGTCATCCCGCCCTCACACCACCCAGTTCTAGGAGTTGGGGTCGCCACAACCTCGGCTGTTAATGAAACAGGATTCGCCACGGGTAGATAGGTTGACAATTGGGCTGGAGAAGCTATATAAACCTTGAATCAATTTGGTATTTTAGTCGCCTCTGACGACAGGCATACCTATCGCGGGTATATTCCTGCCCCGGGTATATTCTAAGCCCCCTAACCCGCTGGGTGGTTCGCGTTAGTGCTGACTCTAGAATAACGGAATCTTGTTAAGGTTCGCTCTTTACATATTTTTATACTCAGTTGAGCAAAGCTCACAGAGTATATTAAGTTTGATTGGATAACGGTTGGTTGGACAGGTATAAAGGAATCGAGATAGATATAGACTTCCATATATCAAAATAATCAGGATCGAAAAAAAATTTTATTGAGCCATGTCCTTCCGTCCGTCCGTTAACACTATAACTTGAGTAAATTTTGAGGTAAATTGATGAAATTTGGTATGCCGATTCCTGAGTACTGACCTCAGATCGCTATTTAAAATGAACGAAATCGGACCATAACCACGCCCACTTTTTCGATATCTAAAATTTCGAAAAACCGAAAAAGTGCGATAATTCATTACCAAAGAAAGCTAAAACGATGAAACTTGGTAGATGAGTTGACCTTATGACACAGAATAGAAAACTAGTAAAATTTTGGACAATGGGCGTGGCACCGCCCACTTTTAAAAGAAGGTAATTTAAAATTTTGGTAGCTGTAATTTGGCAGTCGTTGAGAATATCATGATGAAATTTGGCAGGAACGTTACTCCTATTACTGTATGTACGCTTAATAAAAATTAGCAAAATCGGAGAAGAACCACGCCCACTTTTAAAAAAAAATTTTTTTTAAAGTAAAATTTTAACAAAAAATTTAATATCTTTACAGTATATAAGTAAATTATGTCAACATTCAACTCCAGTAATGGTATGGTGCAACAAAATACAAAAATAAAAGAAAATTTCAAAATGGGCGTGGCTCCGCCCTTTTTCATTTAATTTGTCTAGGATACTTTTAATGCCATAAGTCGAACAAAAATTTACCAATCCCTATGAAAATTGGTAGGGGCTTGGACTCTAGGACGATAATTTATTTCTGTGAAAAAGGGCGAAATTGGTTGAAGCCACCTCCAGTTTTTATACACAGTCTTCCGTCTGTCCTTCCGCATGGACGTTAACACGATAACTTGAGTAAATTTTGAAGTATCTTGATAAAATTTGGTACGTAGGTTCCTGGGCACTCATCTCAGATCGCTATTTAAAATTAACGAAATCGGATGGTAACCATGCCCACTTTTTCGATATCGAAAATTACGAAAAATGAAAAAAATGCCATAATTCTATACCAAATACGAAAAGAGGGATTAAACATGGTAATTGGATTGGTTTATTGACGCGAAATATAACTTTAGAAAAAACTTTGTAAAATGGTTGTGACACCTACCATATTAAGTAGAAGAAAATGAAAAGGTTCTGCAGGGCGAAATAAAGAACCCTTGAAATCTTGGCAGGTATTACATATATAAATATTTTAGCGGTATCCAACAGATGATGTTCTGGGTCACCCTGGTCCACATTTTGGTCGATATCTGGAAAACGCTTTCACATATACAACTACCACCACTCCCTTTTAAAGCTCTCATTATTACCTTTAGTTTGATACCAATATCGTACAAACACATTCTAGAGTCACCCCTGGTCCACCTTTATGGCGATATCTCGAAAAGGCGTCCACCTATAGAACTAGGCCCCACGCCCTTTTAAAATACTCATTAACACCTTTCATTTGATACCCATATTATACAAACGTATTCTAGAGTCACCCCTGGTCCACATTAATGGCAATATCTCGACCACCTATACAACTACCACCACTCACTTTTAACCCCTCATTAATACCTTAAATTTGATACCCATTTCGTACAAACAAATTTTCGAGTCAGGCCTGGTCCACCTTTATGGCGATATCCCTAAATGGCGTCCATCTATAGATCTATGGCCCACTTCCTCTTAAAATACTCTTTAATACCTTTCATTGATACACATGTCATACAAACACATTCCAGGGTTTCCCTCGTTTCATTTTCCTACATGGTTATTTTCTCTTATGTTGTCAGCATAGCTCTCAACTGAGTATGTAATGTTCGGTTACACCCGAACTTAACCTTCCTTACTGTTTTGCAAGTGGGCGTGATCTCTAACTTTTTTATCATAATGCACAGGAATATAATATAAAAACCACTATGCTATTTTGTTGATGGTAAAATAAAGTTACCCTCGTGGTGTGATGGTAGCTTATTCCGCCGAAGATACTGGGTTCACGCCCCGGGAAAAGCAACATCATCATGGGCAGTGTTTGACAAGCTCTCCGAGTGTATTTCTATCATGAAAAGCTCTCAGTGAAAATTTATCGGCCCTGCAAGTGCCGTTCGGACTCGGCATAAAATCAGAAGAAGCATGACGAAAATTTGAGGACAGAAGCTCGGACTAAAATTTCTTCGGAGGTTATCGGGCCTTAAATTTATTTATTTTAAATAAAACTAAACACGAGGAGGTATATACCTCCAAGGAGATCTGGTCCGTGCTTCCAATTTGCGTTGACTAATTTTGAATTTTTTTCTACAAATTGCCAATTTTTATGCCGACTTCAAATGGCTAACAATTATTTCATGACAAAAATATACTCGGAGTTTTTGGCCAAATCACTGCCAAGAACAAAGGGAAAAACACTATTGATGTTTCTGCAGAAATTCCTAGAATCATAATCTGCAAAGTTGTTCAGGCTCACATTATTGGATAATACGATGTCGATAAGTTTCATGTGTCGACAAAAATGGGAAAGGCTGTGCTCGCTAGACCCACATGCCTTTAAATAAGGCCTGGTCAGTGATAGCAGATGTTAGATGTACGGGTTGGTGAAGGAAATGATCGAGCACATGCCCTGCGCCTACCAGACTAAGACTGCAGCTATTAGGAGTGATACACCTATCAGATCTAGAAGCATCAAGTGGCATAGATCCTAAAAAGCTGCTAGTTTTTGCCAAGCGGACGAAGTTACGTTATAATATAGGTCCTGGTTTTTGATAGAAGTTTTTCAGTTTGGTCCTTAAACAAACATGTGGTGACAGTATATACTCATTCAGTCTTTGCCAGGTCCTGACGGACCGGCCAGTTCAACTTACCTAACCTTTGTTTCGCTAAGAAATCAACCTTAACCAATTCTCAATAAAAATTTTTTGCAAGATTTTCTTTACACCAACGTCGCTGCTTGTTCAGTAATTTTAAACAAATTAAAACGGGATATCAAAGCCATATTTTAAAGCGGTTTAATTAAACACAAAATATAAGTTTCGCGTCCGCGAATATAATTCCCCACTTTCTCTAACATTACAGTTAATGAGCTGCCATAATATATTTGAATGACCTACATTACGCTTAACTTTTTTTTGTTAAAGTGCCTACCTAACCTTTTATTAGCTTCGCATTTTTTGTTACTTGTGATTTCTAAATTTGACCTCACTTAAGCTTAAATAAGTCTTTTGAATTTAAAATGACTCATTTATCATGCGACTTTGTAAAAACCAGCACCCATCATAAGGTTAAGGATAATAGCATAACACAAAGTAATTCAAGGAAATTATTGAATTAATTATCACAAATTGTCGTTTTCTTGTCATTCGCGTTTCAACTCTCCTCCATTTTTTCCAAAAATATAACCTTACTCATGTTTTAGTCCGAAAAAAAATTGTCTAAGCTATTGTCATTTGCATGGATTTCGGTTAAGCTGTTAGATTCTCTATTTTCTGCGTATCTTTAATAATTGACTTACTGTTTGGCTGTTCCCCAACTTTCACTTCTGGAGTATAATTTCTTTTCACATAATAATGGGTGAACAAAGAGTTCCTCCCAATAACTGCAAATACCTAACTCTTGATTTGATATACTTTTATGTTATTATTTCCTGAGAGGTGATAATTAATGACCTTTTGAATTCCTAATATTCGCTTTTGATGTTATGCTAAAGACGTCTACAGGAAAATAAAAATATCAAAGTCTGCTAGAATTGAATCTGAAAATCTTTATTGACTTGAGAAAATTGCCACACTTATTTCAGGTACTTTCTTGGGCAGAGCGTATTCATCCATCTGCATAACATGACCTAGCAAGGTAGCTAGCTCATCATTATAACTTCTTCGATACTCGCCGTCGTGATCACGGACAGGATCGAAAATCTTTCCGAATACGTTTCTCTCGAACACTCCAAGAGCCATCTCTCGACATCGACGGTGGTTCCAAGCCATACGTAAGGACAGATATGATGAGCGGCTTGAAAAGCGTGATTTGTGTTCGTCGAGAGAGGACTTTACTTTCCAATTGTCTACAAAGTTCACCATAGCACTTGCTTGCAAGAGTTATTCTCACCTTTATTTCTAAGCCGACAATACTTTTGATGTTAATGATTGTTCCCAAACAGAAAATATCCTTCGCAGTCGCAAATATATGTCCTTCAGCAGTAAATTAAAAAATATACTACGGTCGGCCGCCGTGTCATGGAGATAGCGTGCTCGGCTACCAGTCCGAGGATCCTGGGTTCAATCTCCGAAAGAAGCAACATCAAAATATTTGTATTTCTGCCATGAAAAGCTTCTCAACAAAATTATTTTGCTTCGTAGGTCCCGTTCCGTCAATTAGAAGAGAAGATCCGCCCAAGTCTCCACTGAGATATATTGCATCGATTTAATTATTTTATTAATTATTAATTAGAACATTGCACTGAATACAGCCCAACGCAAAAGTACTTCCTCATGCCTTTAGTCTGATGCCCATATTGTGAAAACACATTCTAGGGCTAAATCTGGCCCACATTTAGGTAAATATTTTTTGAAGAAAGTAAGATATTTAAATATAAGATATCATACGTCAATACCCCACGCCAATACCGTTTTTCATATTTATTTGGTGAAAATACATCCAGGGATACCCCTCATGCACTTTTTGTCTATATCTCGGAAAGGGGTTGAGATATCGAAATCAGAGTTACACTGTATTTAAGCCTCCGTCATGAGCTTTCATTTGATATAGATATTATGCAAACACATTCTAGGGTTACCCGGGTTCATATATTGGGGTCTAGACCCTAGTGGCCTACCGTACTCAAATATACCCTTAACTTTAAGTTAGAGATCTAGTTTCACCAAAATTCTATGCACCGGTTTTTGAGAGATGCCCGTTCACAAACTACAGACAAAAATATTAAAAACTGTTGATTTGGACTCCCAACAAAGACCCCTGGCATCAATTTTTCTTTTACATTGTAAAGAATTTAGTGAAAATCTGCTTATTCCAAACCTTCTGCTAACTTTCAAATCGCTAAACTGTTGAATAAATAACTTCCATATTCAATAATGCAAAATGGTCTTTATTAGACTATTTTGAGAGTACTTCACAATAACTTTTAATTCACAACTAATTGCGTGTTTAAATAAAACTGCTTAGTTATGCCTCAGCTTGCACCGCTTTTATACTCTTGGTTTCCTCGTTCACCAATTTCTCCTAAGGTCTAGTAATTTCGTGAACTTCATGCTTGGTTACCAGCTATATACATGTATATTTGTAGTGTATGCATTTCTCATAGTCATATGCGTGTGTATGTGTGAGCACTACTTCGGCCGATGACTACATGCGCTTGTGAGTATCTCCCATCGCCTTGTATGTACACATGTGCGTAAATGATTTTTATACATATTGAAAATTTAAAAAAAAAGCTTCCACTATTTGGCCAGTATGCTACAGATAATAATGGCTGTACCCAGAAGTGGTCCACTTGATCTTATTCTAAAAATGTCATAACTCAAATATTTAAAAATTATTCGGAGGTTAAGCGGCTACTCCTAATTATAATTGTTTTCTTTTGCAATTTTGCAGATATCTGATGATGATCGAATGAGCTTAACTACAGCCGTATCTGATGAAGATGATGGCGAAAGTAACATGGCGTCACCATATAAAGCAAAGCAAACTGGAACTGCTGCTTCCGAATACCATTGCACTGGTGCTGTACGTAAAGCCGGGTGAGTCATGTTCCGGTTTTGTCAAAAGCACTATGCGTAATGAATCATTTGGGGTATTCATATCATCTCGTTATCAACTTACAAATTATTTGTCTTCAATGTGTTTTGTTTTCGTAAACCATATTCAAAATATAACCACATAAGCAAATGAGCTCATAACCAAAGTCACGTGAATACCGCAATTGTTTAATGATTTATTATTTTTATTTAACTATAAATATTTCAAAAAAGTCACAATATATTTTATATTGGTTTTTTATTTTTTTTTAGCTTTTGTCGGTGAAAAATGGCTACTCCGCAAAAAGCATCAAATCGAGTTGGCACGCAAACGGGGATGGAAAGGCTATTGGGTAAGCCTCAAAGGCACAACGCTATTATTTCATCCGTGCGACTCGCGTGATGGACGTTGTGACGATACGTCGCTTAAGCATTTAATTATTGTTGATGGTGCGATTATGCAACCAATACCGGAACATCCTAAACGTGATTATATATTTTGCTTGAGTACGGCATTCGGTGATGCGTATCTCTTCCAGGCCCCATGTCAGGTGAGTTTATATGAATTTCATTATTTTTAAAATCGTAAAGAATACATTTATAAATACATACGTACATATTTTCCTAAAATAATAGAAAGTAGGTGACTTAAACGTTTTGTTACCATAGTTAAACATTCTCATCTATTTTAATTTTTTCTTCTTACATTCTGTTCTTCCCTCGATTCCTCTATCACCATATTCTTCTTACCTTTTCCACACCCACTATAAATCTCACTACCACCCTCATTTCAACACCAAACCCACTGCTACTTTCACTTTTATTCGCACTCCGGCTGCAACTCCAACTCGCACGTACATTCCCACTTTTACTCTCACTTCCAGTTTTTCGGATATTAATTTACAGTGAACAAATATTAATTTATCAATTCTTTGAGCCAAATAGACTGATTTTTGGGAAATTGAAGTTTAAATAGCCTCCGTGGCGCGGCTTCGCCAATTTTTCGAAAATGTTTAAAGCCATAAAAATACCGAGTGACCACGAGAACTTGCTGCGAATATTTCGCCAAGATAGGCTGAGAACTGTGAACGCGATAGAACACACACACACGCTCGTTGACTCACATGTGTTTTTATGTTTAGGATAGAATGTCAATTTTCTTGTTTTCAGTCCTTGAAAATTGCTTCTTGGTCCGATGTGAATTAAGTGTTTTCGGTGCGTAGGCCTAACTATTCGTATATCAACAAATCGAGCGATTTTAAAAAATGTTCGGGACAAGACATTTTTCATTTAAGCAACAAATATCGCTCAACCAGCCTTATAATTATTATACTCAGTTGAGCAAGCTCACAGAGTATATTAACTTTTATTGGATAACGGTTGGTTGTACAGGTATAAAGGAGTCGAGATAGATATAGACTTCCATATATCAAAATCATCAGTATCGAAAAAAATTTGATTGAGCCATGTCCGTCCGTACACCCATTCGTCTGTCCGTTAACACGATAACTTGAGTAAATTTTGGGGTATCTTGATGAATGTATGTGGGTTCCTGGGCACTCATCTCAGATCGCTATTTAAAATGAACGAAATCGGACTACAACCACGCAAAAAGTGTGATAATTCATTACCAAAGAGGGTTAAAGCGATGAAACTTGGTAGGTGGGTTCAGCTTATGATGCCAAATCTAAACATAGTAAAATTTTGGACAATGGGAGTGGCACCGCCCACTTTTAAAAGAAGGCAATTTAAAAGTTGTCCAGGCTGCAATTTGGAAGCCTTAGAAGATATCATGATGAAATTTAGCAAGAATGTTACTCCTATTACTATATGTGAACTAAATAAAAATTAGCAAAATCGGATGACGAGCACGCCCACTTATTTATTTGAAATCTTTACAGTATACAAGTAAATTATGTATGTCAACATTCAACTCCAGTAATGATATAGTGCAACAAAATACAAAAATAAAAGAAAATTTCAAAATGGGCGTGGCTCCGCCCTTTCTCATTTAAAAAATTTACCAATCCTCGTGAAATTTGGTAGGGGAATTGCTTCTTTGAGGATAACTGTTTTCTGTGAAAATCGGCGAAATCGTTGAAGCCACGCCCAGTTTTTATACACAGTCGACCGTCTGTCCTTCCGTTCGGCCGTTAACACGATAACTTGCGCAAAAATTGATATTTCTTTACTAAACTTAGTTCACATACTTATCTGAACTCACTTTATCTTGGTATAAAAAATGGCCGAAATCCGACTATGAGAACGCCCATTTTTCGATATCGAAAATTACGAAAAATGAAAAAAATGCCATAATTCTATATTAAATATGAAAAAAGGGATGAAGCATGGATATTGGATTGGTTTATTGACGCAGAATATAACTTTAGAAAAAACTTTGCAAAATGGTTGTGACACCTACCACATTAAGTAGAAGAAAATGAAAAAGTTTTGCAGGTCGAAATCAAAAGCCCTTGGAATCTTGGCAGGAATACTGTTCGTGGTATTACATATATAAATAAATTAGCGGTACCCGACATATGATGTTCTGGGTCACCCTGGTCCACATTTTGGTCGATATCTCGAAAACGCCTTCACATATACAACTAAAGGCCACTCGCTTTAAAATACTCATTAACACCTTTCGTTTGATACGCATTCTATACAAACACATTCCAGGGTTACCCTAGGTTCATTTTCCTACATGGTGATTTTCCTCTATTTTGTCTCCATATCTCTCAGCTGAGTATGTAATGTTCGGTTACACCCGAACTTAGCCTTACTAACTTGTTTACCCTAGGCTTAATACACCCAAACGTCTTGCCAACAAATTGTATTTCCTTCTTGTTTCTTAGCTGCTTATAAAGAAGAGAAAAGAAACACTTGCACATCGTATTTTCTTTGAAAAAAAAACAGATTACTTTAAATGTAGAATGTTTATAGAGTTTGCGGAAATACATTCACAAGGAAATGTTAA
>JARSSU010030104.1:0-76150 GCA_029619165.1 Eurosta solidaginis | reverse complement strand
CTTTATTTAGCAGGTCGCGTTGAATGCTCGAAAAAATGTTTGACAATATATGCGAAAATAGTACCATAGCGCAGCAGTAAATAAATCATGTTTTTGTAAATGTTATATATTTTCTCGAAAAGTCATATCTACGTTCCTTATTTACATATGCAAAAGTGCTTGTTCACTTTACAACTAACACAATTGTCCGCAATCATCGTCGTTTAATCTTTATGTTTTATCATCTACGCTAGTCATTGTACTGCATTCAACATTTCTACTACACTACTTTCCACACCCATCTACTTTTTTGTTGTACAACACATAATTCATAATGTCATTCGACCGGTACTTACAAAGCGATTTTTTCTTTGCTCGGTTGATTTCAATATTGTATTGTATGGCTTGAATTAATATTACATGCGTACATATGTACGTACAAGTAGATGGCCAAGGTAAGTATTTAGCTAGGGTCGATGTTGTTGACACATTCGTTGTTGCAAACACACATATACTCTTGTCGTATATATGTATATATATATATAGCTTTGTTATATACTTATCTATCCATCCATCTATTTATATGTCTGTCCGCCCTTCTTTCGCACCATAAATACTCAATCAGAATCCCGCTGTTTTCCTCAACCTTCGTCATCATCATCACCACCATCAACATCCCCCAGGGTCGTCATCTCATCACCAATATACAATATTGTTATTATCAACGTCAGTCGAGTCAGTTAATATGTAGCTACATATGTATGTGTATATGTGACATACATACATATGTAGCAGGGCATTTGCTTTTTTCTCCGAGTCATTACTGTTGTGTAATACTACCTATTTAACGCATATGTAGTCTGCGACGCCTACACAATGTATTGTGTGTAAGTTTGTACGAACAGTCAACTTCAGTAGAAATGCGACAGTGTAACGTTTTCTGCAAAAATAAAAACATGTTTTTATAAAGCATATTATAAAAAATTTATTTACATTGAAACCCAAAGGACGAAGGTCAAGCAATTGGGACTGAATCTCCCTTGCCTCGCGCTCTCTATTATCCTCTTCCAAACCCACCCATTTCGCACACCGATCCATCTACCTCGTATATAAAATTACAATGCGAAAAACTGCATATTTACTTGAAATAATTCCGATAATGCCGAGATTTTATAGTAAGAGATCGTATTATTTTTATAGTAAGAGATCGTATTATATTTAATATTGTAAATATCTTAATATACATATTACACTCAACCAAATACCGTTAACCAAAGTCGAATGAACTGAAATCTCGTTTGGTGCATGACACCGACCGCCCACTTCTGACTATACTTGAAATTATCACACCTTCGCGGAATTTGGTTAACCACCACTAAATTGTTAAAGTGGCCTAAACTATGAAAATTTTTTACGTTTGTTTCATAAATCATTCAGCGCACTTGTAATTCTCGACGAGTTAGAGAAATATTCTAAAGACATCGTTTACAATTTTTATACCAGATCGAGCTTTTTCAAAGCAAAATAAGATGGCTTAAAATGCAGTCTCAGATATGAACCTTCGAAATACAGCCGAAAAGGTTTTTTCGTTGTAACTTGGTTAATTGACGTGCGATTTTTAAAATTGATATGCCGTTATTTTGGACTTGAGGAAGCTTCACATTTCCGTTTAACTTTAAGCTATGAAGTCGTTTTCACTTGATTAGGTCAGCTAACAAAGTTTTTACCCCCATAACGTATCTGCAAAGACGTTATAGCACTTTCAATATTTATTGCAACTGTTATTTTACCTGATTCTTATTATACTTAGACCTCAAACTCATGATATTTTTGGAGGAAAAATTATTATTAGGATTTGCATTAAAAGTTAATAAATATATACCAAATATCATAAATAGGGGAAGTCAAAGTAAATAAGTGAGTCAAAACTGTTGTTTCGTATTTTTTAATAATAAACACTATGCGACAAAATCAACTTTTTTCTGGGTATTTGACAAAACCCCACTTTTTTGTAGAGATTGGGACTAAGTAAACAAAGTACTATCTCCGTTTATCGAAGTTAGCCTCCAAAAAATAGATATCGGCTTTCGAAGTTCGAAATTCTATATTTCTAAATTTTATTTTTTTTGTTAACGCGTTCAGCAAATTGAAAAAGTAAAAAATGTGCTTGTGGTTCGCTCTTTTTTCCTTATGTGAAGGGCTGAATTCTTTTTTTTGAGAAATTTGGTATAACAGCAGGTTGAAAAGTCAGACTCTGACTTCTTTGTTTATTATTTTAGTAATATGGTTTAAAAGCAACATTTTCTTGAATTTGTAAGTACTTTCATTTGGTAAGGAAAAAAGGATACGTTAGGGGGGTAAAACTTTGTTAGCTGACCTAATCATGTGAAAACGACTTCATAGCTTAAAAGAATATTAAACGGGAATGTGAAGCTTCTCAAGGCCAAAATAATGACATATAAATTTTTAAAATCGCACGTCAAATAACCAAGTTACAACGAAAAAACCTTTTCGGCTGTATTTCGAGGGATCATGTTTTTTCCGAAACTCTCTCAACATAATCTTTAAATTTATGGACGGACCTTTGGAACCTTTTTTTTCGTATGGGGACCAACACAATCTAATGTATATAGCTAAATAACCAAGCATCAGGTACGACTCTTCTGGAAGTCATGTGCGTAAAACGTCTGGACCTAAGGAGAAATGGGCGAACGAGGTAACCGAGAGTATAAAAGCAGCGCAAGCTGAGGAAACAGTAATCAGTTTGATTTAAACACGGTATTAGGTGTGAAGTGAAGTATAATTGTGACCATTTTGCATTACTGGATATTGGAGTTATTTATTCGACAGTTCAGCAATTCGAACGTTAGCGGAAGGTGTATAATTATCTGGAATTTCCCAAAATTCTTTACAATATTCTTTCCAGCATTTACCAATGCTTGGTTGTAACATTTTGACCAAGAGTTACTGTATGTACATATATGGCTCATATGCTCTCACTTACTTACATATATAAATTTTATATGCTCGTTAAGTGCCTGCTGGAAATTATTGGAAAAATTTGATTACATGCTATTAGATAATCATGTGCTGTAAATGGTATACGAAAACTCTTCAACAAATATTTAGGGTGTCAATTTGCTAAATCTACTAGTGTTGCCAATCTATCCTTAGGCTATATGAAATTAGCCTCTTGCCTTACATACTTTATTTTATTACCTAATATGGACGTTTTTGCTAACTCTACAATTAAATTATTCACTAAAGTACATTCGATAAATATAACAACAACAACACGTTGGTCAATAATCCAAAGCGCAAATATTTATTGCCAAATTTAGTGTAGCGAAGATCGTTGATATTCATAGCACGCCACATATTGCTATTCCCCATTGTCAATGGCATTTATCCAACTCATCAATTAGTTATTTATGAGCTGAATAAATAGTTTGATTGCATTTGTGACTCCTTTAGTGTAGGTGAATTTTTATGTTCAAAAGTGACCAGCTATTGTTGTTGCTGTCTCTTCTGCTACTATATATTTGAAATTTCTTTTATTGTAGGTTTGGATTATTTGATTAGCTTGCGGCTACATTAATTACTACTTAATTACCTTGATAAGACGATGACATACAAGCGTCAGTGTTTTAAGCTTGAGGCATGAATGAAGATAATTTGATATGTTTTTGTAACTCTGACTCTCTGCCTTCTATGTATTGTATGATCGATTAGGGTGAGGAGCTGAGGTCGAAATATAAGAAACAGTTCGAGCTAAAATTTTACGTAAAATAAATATACTAATGCAACCGTTTTAAGCTTCTATTGAAAACAAATAAGCAAGATATCAATACTTGAAGCTCCCCAAAACCTTCGGGAGAGGCGTTATCGCTACAACAACAAAAATAATCTGGGTGGGTGCGTCTGTTATCAGACCAATACTTACGTATGGGGCTATTGTTAGTCCTGTGAATACAGGTTAAAAGACAATAAATATTAAAATACTTTATAAAGTACACCATCTAGTCTTCGGCTAGGTAACTGGCACTAAGGTTGTATCCAACTGAAGCTTAAGTTACATCTGAACCCTCACAATGAAATGTAATACTTCGTGAGTTTGACTATGAGAGCTCGAGGCAGTATGATCACAGTGGAATCATCAGTAGGCTTTACGTTATAATTCCCACATCACATAATGGGTTGTGGCTGCCTACAACAAAGGGCTGACGTAAAAATGGTGTACAGAAGGAAGCAATCTCTATCTTTATTGACTGACCCAAAATATAATGCCACGTTGTAGCTATGTTTTCGCTAGGCAGCTTAAAGTCTAGCTTTCGATCCAGACTATCCCAGACTCATTGAAATGGCGGAAGGTATAATTTAATGTATGATGTATATCGGAACGATTTTCCGCCATCCCTTGTCAAATTTGGTTTCGAGACAAAACGGTTTCGGCGTCGTGCCATCATCACTGTCGATTTTCGTTCGCAAAATCGTTCCAATATACATCATTTATACACCCTGTCGGAAAATCAACAAAACGGTATAATTTGACTCAGACAACCTTAATACAATAATAGCAATAATTCTGCAGATGGCTTTGAAAAGCGTCCTTTTCAACCTCAACGATAGCTTTATCTCAATTGTTGTTTTATAGATAAACTCTGCTGCCCGGAACCCTTCCCTTCCGACTCTCTGCTAATAATACTCAATAATATAATGGGTTATAGGATATATGTATAAGGATGACGAAAAAGGGATTGGGAAAACGTGCTTTTTTAAACTTCAGTGAACTTTTGTAATCTCATTTTGTTTTGTTGTGTTCCATAATTACTTTGCAATTTCGTTTTAAATGATTAAAGACAAAAGAGTTCTGCCAATATATTCGAATAATAATTATTGATAGCTCGAGTATTTTAGTGTTGCTGCGAAACGCGTCCATTCCGACGCCGTTAACCGTTTACAACTTCTTAAAGAATTTGTTAGTGCTAAATTATTTGTGCACAAAAACAAATATATACGCATAACCGTTAGTTTTATTAGGAACTATATTTCAATGTTATTGTGTAATTTACACACATGTTGAATTAAGGTTGCAGTTTATTGAAATTTTTTTTTAAAGCAATAATTTATTCACAATTTACCACAAAATATTTTTGTTAACGAAAAATATAGAAACAACAATGAATGTAGGTTTTGTAAGCTTAGGAAGCTTATATTCCTACAGAAAATCTACGAAGTAATAGGACATAAAATAAAACGTGGAAAGTTGTTACAATTGAATAATAAACTAACACTTTTGTAGTATAGTATAAATCAAGATTACGGTTCACTTCTTTATAACAAGCCAACCTAATAAAACCGCACTGCGTTTTTTTTAGCGCACGTAAACAACCGGCGTTTTTTGCCCGAATCCAAATAAGCATGCGTTGCGACAATGTAAAGCATGTGTGTAAACGTCAAATCTAAATGTCACCAGAACAAAAATTGGAAATCGAGTTAGGTTTTCACGCAGCAAATTCAATTTGGGTTGCTGTCATACAAGTTGTATGTGCATGAAACGTTTTTGACAGAAAATGACTTGCGTGCGTTTATATTAGGTTGGCTTGTAACGGCTATAATATTAGAACGATTTTCCATCACTTCTTGTAAAATTTGGTTTGGAGACAAACCGGTTTCACCGTTGTGCCATCTTAAATATAATTGTTTGTTCTGATATGTTGTTGTCGTGGGATTTATATTTAGAGTTCGTACACTCAGAGAAAAAATCATTCTAAAACGAACGAAAGAAGTTCAAGAGTAAGAACATTCTTTGACAAAAGTCTGTTAAGTACGTTTTTTCCTAACTCGTGACCGATGGGCTTGTTTTAAGAACAGTTTTTCCAAGCACATCGTTCGTATTTTATGACCAGTTTGGTATTGATGTGTGAACCTTCTGTGCTCATTTCAAGATTTTTCGTTCTCACGCTTCGGGAATGATTTGTGGTCGATTTATCAGTTTTATTCTCAATTCAAAAATGGTTTGTGCTTGCTCATTGATGGGAGGTGAAAGTATTTTTTCAATAGGTACCCATTTATTTTTTATTAATAATAAAATAATATTAATATTTTTTATTTATGACAGAAAAATATTAAAATCCAAAAGTTTAAGAAAAAATGCATATATTTCTCTTATTGAGGAATTATTCTTATTTGAAGACGTAATCTGCATATATACTTAAAACATTTCATAACAAGTTTGAGAATTATCTGTGCACAAGTGAATGGAAAATCTAATTGAACGAAAAAAAAATGTTTAAAAAAATTGTTTTAAAAAATTTTAGAGTTTGACGGTGAACATCATAACCGTTGCACCGTTTCTTTTTTCTTTAACTTAATTTAAGAACTTTGTACTTAATTTAAGAACATTGTTCTCATTAATAGAACATTTGTTCATATTTTAAGAACAGCCGTTCTCCTTACAAGAAAATGGTGTCAGTTCAAACACAATGTTGTTGTTTTAAGAACTGGTCATTCGTTTTTGAAGAATAAAAAAGTAAGAATATGAAAAGCTGAATTGAGTCCGATGGTGTTGGATTTTAGAACGACGGTTTTCGAAAAGAGTGTTGGTGTATGAGCTGATATTGTCAAATTGGATGTTAGTGTGTGTGTGCGTTATGTGTTCACTCAGAAACAGGGATGGTTTTCACCGATCAACGAAAAACAGATCAGAAGGAAAAATTACACTGAAAAACCAAACCAAATTTGGCAAGGGATGACGGAAAATCGTTCCAATTTTCAACAATAACCACTCTGTCGGAAGTGCAACACAACAAAATATATAATCATTCATATAACGTTCTATTTTTTTTAAACTGTGAGATTTGCTAGTTCATTTAAAATTTTCGAGCTTTGATATTTCATCTCTCATTTTCGTTAATCATTATTCATTAGTTTTAATATTTTGTATCTAATATTTATCTGAAGTTTAATCCAAGACCTTTGAACTTTAATGTCTTGTTTGAGCTTTAATATTTGATTTCTTCTATCATATATATGAATTATTTTAGATCTTCCATATATGAACATTAATCTACCGTCTTTGATATCTGCTTACGTTATCAATAAAATTGTGATATAAAATATTTGGCCTTTCATGGTTATATTATATTATATTTATTATCTTCAAATTTTATTGGTTCTTTACCTTTTTGTAGTTAGGAGTACTAAAATCTTTTCTTCTTGGGTTCGTATCCAATTTTAGCCGTAACACCGCACACACATTTTAAAACCATCATCAAATTTGTCTATCCAGCATAAACAACCTTCATATTTGTTTCTAGGTTGCTTACAACACAGGCAATCGCTGGACGCCGTTAGGCTATTTTATTAGCACTTCTGTTCGCGCAACGGTTGTTTGCGTATACATACATACATTTTTTTTTGTGCAGCGCTAAGCGTAAATTTATTCATATTTTTTTACTGCTTTTATTGTTTTGAAGTCAAAGAGAAGATTGCGCTTTGTGCACTTTTCACAGCCCTTTTCGCCGTCTTCCCCTGCCATCAACAACACACAGTTTGCTATGACAGTTTTTTTTATACCTTTCATGAATTATTTGTACCTTTATTTTCAAAATCTGTTCAGCATCCACCGATACAAACAAAAAAATATCTTTGCTTGGCCTCAGGCTTACCTTGTTTGTGGCTCAACAGTTTGTTGCCGCTTGAAGTTGTTGACTTTATTTTGTATCCCATTGTTTTATTTTTTCACATTTAAATACAATATGTAAAATAGCTACATAAATCACTCTAAATGGAAGAATGACGCGTGAGTACTCAACGTCCGCAGTGATTTGACAGTTTATAACAGTGTTTTTAATGATTCATTATATTTAAGTGAGTATTTTGAATTTAATGCTTATAATGTTTATTTAAATAGTTTTTATTATTTTCAATTTAAATAAGCTTAAGTTCATTGTTAAAATTAAATTTTAATCTGTTTTTATTCGCTTTCAATCTTTTTTCGCAAACTATAGATTTTTTTTCAAACTGCAGATTTTGCGTACACTTTGGAGCTGCAGTTATGTGCCACACTGTCAAAAAAACTTCAGCGGCAAATTTATTCTAAATTATTTAAAAACTTTCTGTGTAGCTCCAGACGACGTTTCAGATAAGATGTCCACTCTTGCACAATTCAAGCACTATGAAACAATCAACTATCAGGCCATACAATCGCAACGTATGTCAATTCGTTGATGCTAAATTGTATAGGGATGCGGTTTTCAGTTGAATGGCGCAGAAAGAAGTGACAGGACAAGGTATCTTCTGTCATTAAACAAAGAGTTTGATTATTCGCATCGTGACAACCGCGTGACTGCTGACAGCTACAAATGCAAAATAAGTATAAACCGGACAGCTGAGTAGAGTACTTATTTTTATATGCTGCTCTGTTGTTTGCGTTTGTGACAGATTCGATTTATACACCTTAAATTGATTTGTTTGAACTTTTGACGTATGGCGGAGATGGATAATTTAAATAAACTTACGACAAATTACGCTTTGTAAAATTCTTAATGCATACATTTTTTTGTGGATTCTGTAGCTGTATGCATTCAAGCCAGTTTCGGCGTTGTGCCATCTTCAGTGCCAATTTTTATACGAAAAATGGCAAAACATCGTTCTTAAAAAGTTTAAACCTCATTGAGTGATTCCTGGGCCTTAAGGGCCCATTACTGATACTTAGCATAGACTTGACTTAACTTGGCGTAAACTTGGCAACTTAGCCACGATTATACTCTACTTAGCGCATACAATCTGGCATCATAATCAATAAATGTCAATTTGTATGACAAAATGTCAAAATGAAATGGAAACAAACAAATGGCATCTTAAAATGTAAACGTCACTTAGAACTTACATAGAAAATCAAAATTCAACAGACTTCTAAGTCAAGTTGAGTGTTGCTAAGTTTGGAGTAATCAGTAGCATGCAATGTTCATTTAACAGAACTATAAGTGACAGTTCTCAAGTCAAGTCAAGCCTATGCTAAGTATCAGTAATGGGCCCTTTAGTGAGTTGCCAACATAGAATAAATATGCAATGCCTTCGTATATATATTAATTAATATTATCGTATATATATATTAAACTGTTTTCGATTCATATAGTTTTTTTTTAGCGGCAATCGCTGGTTTGCACAGTTTAGGAAGGGAATAACTTGCCTTGTCTTAGATATTTCATGTTAACATTAGCTATGTTGACAGTTTATTTGATTTTAACGCTGGAATCAAGCAAGAAATCAAACGCTAAATAACTCTTGCCAACAAGTGCTACTTTGGACTCTGAGGGCGCAATTTAAAAGTAAACTTCACTCTCGACAAACAAAAATCACTTTCTACAAGTCGCTCAACATACCTGTTCCGATGTATGGCCCGGAGTCATGAACAGTGCAGAGAGAAGATGAGCTGGCTCTGGTATTGTTCGAGAGAAAAGTTCTGCGAAAGATTTATGATGCTATCAGTGATGACACCAACGGGGAGTATCGAAGATACCTCTGGATGATGAGCTGTATGAGCTTTACTCAAATACATGTGTAGGTAGTGCGGAAAATTAAAGCACAAAAGCTTCACTGGCTAGATCATGCTATGCGAATGGACGGAGACGTTCCGGCTAAAAAAGTATTATAGTAGACAACGCAGTTTGGAAATATAGGGTTGGAAGGGACCGTCACTGAGTTGGCAGAGGCAGGTGAAGGAAGACTTGTCCTCACTTGCTGTTACAAATTGGCGTCAGTTATCGTGAAACAGGTATAACTGGTGTGATTTTTTAGGAAACTGCCAAAATTGCTTAGGCCGTTAAGCTCCATCCAATTAATGATGATGTTCTGACTGTTCTTTATTGTTACCATCTAAGTGAAAAATTTAGTGTCCTTATTTTAATTTATTTTGTTTTTTATATTTTAATTTTGACTAAAATTTTATTTATTTTACGTTTTTATAAACATACATACATTCGTTATGCAAAATTAGTTCTTACTCAATTTGGCAATAATTCCTTTTACCGTTTTACATACTTCTCAGATTCATATCAAAAATATTTATTTGCTCTGCATTGCGCCACTTCACCTTAGCCAGTGCGCGCTGCTCGGGCGCCGCCTCGTGTTGCTATCAAGTATTTACGCCAACTTGCTAATGAACTCAATGTACATAAAGACATTGCACGCTCGTGGCTTGCGTTTGTTGTTGTTGTTGCTTTTTTTTGTCGTTTGTCCGTCGCAAGTTGTTGACAACACCACATGATATTGATCGATTGAGCACACAAAGCAGCAACATTATCACCATCACCAGGAAGCCACAAACCAATTCTCTGATGTTGACAAGAGCCCAGCGAGCGTTCAAGTATGTGCTTGAATGCTCAATAACCGAACGGTGGCGAGATTTTTTTTTGTTGCTGATGGTATGGTTGTTGTTTCTGAATAGCATTTCTTTGTTGGCTTCATATTTTATTGTATAGTTTTGTGGTGTTGTGTTTTTTGAGTTTTTTGCGCTCGCATACGTGTATTTTTATCAATATTTGAACAAAATATGTATGTAAGTGTATCTGTGCACTTTTAATAAAAATCCCCTTCCTTTTTATACCTTTCTTTATTTGAGCCTTTTTAGGTCATTTACGTCACAACTCGTTTCTGCGCCATTGCGAACCATGTTTTACCGCTGATTTGACGATTTATGCAAGTATCATGCATTGTTGTAATTTGTTATTGTTTTTTTCTTTTTCTTCAAATTTAATAAAAGTTTGCTTTCTTTACTTACCACTTTAGTTTGCTTCATTTATTTCTCTTTTCATCGCTGTAACTAGGTACAGTTATGTGAAAAATAATAGTGACAGAGCTACAACAAAACTACATTCCAACTATGTCGAGCAAATTGTTTCCAACTAACTGCGTATTATTTTTACTCAGGCTTAACAAAAATAAATACCGTTTGAAAAATCCAAATTATTTTCACACATTTAAAAAAAATCATTCCGTTTTTCAACAAAGTCAGTGAATGGTTGTGCGATTTAATAAGGACAGCGTGTCATTTAATAGCCTCGTCGTAAACATTTTTACTTAACGTGTATTTTTTAATAGATAAGGTAAGAATAATGTTTGTAATGTCTATTACAATCTGGAATTTTTCGTAATTAGTAGATATGGGAAAGGGCAAGCATTGCGATCCGAAAACGCGAGAACATATTAAAAACATGGTGACACAGGGGAATTCGTACAGAAAAGTGGCAGAATTAATATTTCAAAAATAATGGTAGTAAAAGTGGATTCCTGGGGTGAAATGCGTGGCAGAAAACAAAAAATTACAAAAAATAAAAAAATTACACCAATTATAAAAAGGAAATAATGCGCCGAATAAAGAATCCTTTTATTTCATCCAAACAAATTAAAAGTGAGTTAAATATTGATGCCGAATCGTCAACTATTCGCAAAGTGCTTACTAAAGAAAAAGGTGCAACAAAGACTAAAGTTTGAGGAGTAACATGTGTTTTGGTTTGAAGAAAAGTGGCGTAACATTCTTTGGTCAGACGAAACAAAAATAAATTTGTTTAACTCAGTCCGATGTATTCATCTTGTTAGAAGACCGCTAAATGGAGCTTACAATCCTAAACATACCATAAAGACCGTAAAACATAGTAGTGGCGGAAACATTATGGTCTGGCGAGCATTTTCATACAATGGTGTGGAACCACTCCACCGCATACAGAGCACTATGAAAACAACTGATTATGTTGCAATTCTTCAAGAATGCATGTTACCGTACGCTGAAGATAATATGCCACTTAGGTGGATATATCATGGGCAGGACAATGATCCAAAACACACCGCAAAGTGTACAAAAGATTGGTTCAGAATCAACAATATCAGTGTAATGGAGTGGCCACCACAGTCTTCCCAGAACTAAACTCAATCGAAAATTTGTGGAATACCTTGAAAGCATAGAGGAAAGTGTGTTCGGTCTGCCAAAAATTAGTTGATTTCATGCCAAAGCGATGCCAGCCAGTTATAAACAACCGTGGATTTTCAACAAAGTATTGAACTAAATAGAAACTAATTTTTAAACAACTGAATACACATTTTTTTTTCATATTGTTATTTTTTGCCACAAACAAGAAGTGCCCGTATTTTTTCAAAATACATGTCAAAATCGCAATTTGCTTAAAAATGATAATAAAAAACAATAGGTTGTCAAAATCTGTACAAACACCCCCATTTCGCAAAAAATTAGTTGAGTTAACTCCCTTTCAATTTTTCACCTTTTTGTATCTGCATCCGATTCATAGGCAGCAGCTACTGTCCTTATTAAATCTCACATAACTGTATGTGTAACATTTTTTTTTAAATCCACCCACTCCCACATCTATTTGTATCATTTGTGTCATATATACAAATAATATACGGCCACATAATTTGTCTTGCCAGTTCATCTCAATTCCTTAAGTAAATGACTTTCTCGTGTTATTTCCTGTGTTTACTTCGTTGGCATGGCTTTTTGTTATATAATTTCTTCGTTTTTTTTTCATTATTTTATCTCGAACATATTAATGCTGCCGATTTACTTTCATTGTTATTAACGTTCTTATGTATTTACTTTTTCTCTATTATTCTATTCTTTCTTTCTTTGATTTTGTCTCTTTATTCTTTTCTATTTTTATTTTCTTTTTAATGTTCTTTTTTTATTGTGTGCCTGTGCATTTTATTGTGTAATGTCATTGTAGCGCCACAAAAGTCCATTGCTGTGCCACTTCTCCTCTTTCTATCTCCGTTGAAACGGTAGTACAATGTGCTTGATTCTTTAGACATTTTTTTAGCTATTATATGGCTTTTTGTGTATAGGCCTATGTTGTGGTATTGGCTGGGATTATTCATGGCTTTGGCCAGTTTTTTTTATTTCAGTATGCTACAGGGTTAAAACTTAAAACCTAAATTTGAAACTTTTTGTACTACATACATATATGTCCTAACGAAATTTCGTTCAAAGTTTAGGTTACACTGGATCCCGCGAAAACAGTATTTCTTTTGGCTTCCAATGGTCTTAATGTAATATTTTTCAGAATGTAGTCCAAGAAATCTTGTCCGTTATTTTAAGGAACTGGAAAGTGCTTTAAATATAATCTGCGACTTTACCTAACAGGGCTTTCAATTTCTCTGTTCCCTTGTCAAAATCCATTGAGGGTATAATAAGATCATTCATGTATGCCACAATAATATCACTATTTATAAAGAGTCTGGAAAACAGTAAAGATGCATCGGTTAAACATAAGGAAACTTAAATTCACCTTGATGTGTGGTATACTTCCGTGACCCCTTCTCAACTGCAACATGAAAACAGCCTTTCGTTAAATCTAGTGTAGTGAAAATTCATGACCCTTGTAACCTCTCAAGAACGTCATTCATGGTCATTATCTATCATCATTTTTTCATTAACAGGGCGATAATATCAACATAATCTCTTGCTGCCGTCTTGTTTTCTACTAATACAATTGGTGATGTATAATCGGAAGCACTAGGTAGCATAATGCCTTCTTCTAGCCACTCCGCTATTTGCTCATCGACGTTACATCTATCCGAATACTACATTCGACTCCGACCTTGGAATTTTGGGTTGTCATTTGTTTCATGGGAGAGAGATGAATGGATTAACTATTCTATCTAATTTTCGTGTTTGCTACCAACGTATTTCAAATCTACATTACGCAATGCTTGAATTTCTAAACACAGATATTTAAATTCCTTTCACAAAACTAAGCCATTTTTGGGCTTTTGCTTTATTTTTACATTGTCCGAGCGGTTTTTAGCTTTTCATCTTTCGTTTAAACTGAACTTTCCGACTGTAGGGCCAAAAACGCCTTCTTTGCCCACCCTGGTGTTAAAGTCGCCAAGCACCACTTTTATATCATGACGGGGGCAGCGCTCGTATGTGCGTTCTAATTGTTCATAAAAAGTTTCTTTCACCTCATCGTCTTTCTCCTCTGTCGGCGCATGGGCGCAGATGAATGATATATTAAAAAATTTTGCTTTTATTCGGATAGCGGCGAGACGCTCGTCCACAGGCTTGAACGCCAGAACTTGGCGACAAAGTATCTCTCCCACCACGAATCCGACGCCGAAACTGCGCTTATTCGTATGGCCACTCCAACAGATGTCACAATTTTTGATCTTCTTTCTTTCTTGCTTCGTCCAACGCATTTCTTGGATGGCGGTGATGCCAGATTTTGCTTTGAAGAGGACATCAACCAGCCGGGCATCTGCACCAATCCCATTCAGGGAGCGGACGTTCCAGGTGCATGCCCTCAATACATTGTCCTTCAAACGTTCGCCATGGTCGTCATCAATAGAGAGTGTATTTATCCGATTCTTGTTGGTATTCTTATTCTTGTTTATGACCAAATCTACCTGCACTTTACATTCACGTATGACATGGAAGGTTATATCTAATTCTATTTCATATATTCTTTAAATCATCATCATCTCTTCCTTAAAAAAACTACCAAGTGTTTTTAGTATGCTATATCATATGCCTTTCAAGTGATTATTTTCTTTAGACAGCTAGACCTCGTCCAACATCATGAGAACGTCATAACTGTAGAATAATAGTGGATATCTCAAAAACAAAGGACATTTGAGAAATGTAAATGTAGATGAACTTGATGAGACAAAGGTTATCATGGCATTAATTTCGATTGATAAATAAAGACGAAAGTCAACTGGAGAAAAGCTCTTGAAAAACTTCAGTTTCTTTAAACAATGATAGAACTCTCAACTGTGGAAAAATTTAAATGAGACATTCAGTTTGGTCTGTTGTTAGAATATAATGTTTTGTGATTCAACTGTACTTGAGCAGGTCACCATATTATGGTCTCTATTTCTATTATTTTATGTTTAATATCATAGCTGCTGGCTGAGATATCCACCTTCGATTGAAATAGTCTATTTGTTTTCATATTTAGTATCAACTCAATTGGGCTTTAATATAATCCACAAAACGCACTATCGATCCCTACACTCTGCTGCTGAACAATAAACATATCTCAAAACCACTGAAGAAATATTTCTTTGTAGCCTTTTTTTTGGTAAATTTTTTGTATCCATTGTTAGGAGAATGCCGCAAAGACCTCATATATTATCTCATTTAATATGCAATTATCTACACACTTGCTTCTTTCCTTGTCTCCATCGATTCTAGTCACATTCCATTTCTCATGTGTTGTCGTCGTCAGTGTTAACCCCGTTACTTGAGCACCTTTCCCCAATATCGTGCTGCCTCGATTTTTATTGTATGTTTTGTGCTCTTTACTTATTTTTTGCATTTTTATTGTTTCCTTTTTATTTGTACTTAAATAACTTTTCTTCTCTTTTTCTTTGAATACCAATAAATTTTGTTGCAGAACCTTACCGCGAAGAAAATGCGAAAACTGTTTATATTGAAATATGCGAAAAACGTGACTCGAGGGAGAGGTTGAGTACCGCATACCACTTTTTTGACTACATACATACATATATGAATATAATTTGCAAAACCCATTGTTCAACCCTTAAAAATATGCAAACGTTAAAAGTCACCGCAAAAGTTTGTACTTAAAATGAATTCTCGGATTGTGGATTTAAGGCTTTAACCGGCCTACTTCTGATAAGGTGGGTGTTTGGTTGTATTTGTTTTTGAGGCTTGTGTGAGCTTGTGGATTCATGTAACAGCATGTGTTTGCATGTTTGTGTTTGTATTGACGTTAACGTTAACGTTGACGTTGAGTGTTGAATGATGCGCGAAGAATTTAATGACTCGCGCGAGGGTTGTACACTTGCCCTTCTGCTTTTGTGCTTCCATTATTTTTTGGCATGTGTAACGAATATTAAATAAATTTTTGTAATAATTTTTCCTCGCTTTACGTCTTTGATTTTATAGTGTATATAAAACAAATTTGTAGTTGTAAGTAGATAAAGTGAGTGTCTAAATTAATATTGTTTTTCATCATCTCACCCCAACCAATCATTTATATTCGTTCTTTCTCACTTTGTCGTGCTTGACATTAATGCTTTCTTAATGTACATAAATCGGAAAAATTTTGTTTCCACGCATATTCAACAACAATTGTAACAAATCGTATATAGGCATTGAACATCAGACCAAGTAGACTTCAGTCGTAAAGCATTAGGAAGCCCACAAAACATCGTTAGACAAAAGACAGGGTGTATTTATTGAATTTCTTCGAAGGTGTGTCTTTGTATTGCCGCCGTCATAATTATTATTTCCGCTAAACAATCACACTTAAATGTCGTACAAATACACAAAACTTGCATAAGAATGACTTTCTTTTCAAGATTTTCCGCCCTCAAACTGCTCATATTTTTTTAGGCGTTATTCAAGCAGTTGAGTTATTGTTATTATTATTTTCTTTTAAGATAATTTATGCACAGGGGCGTGAATTGCAAATGTGGCAAGTGAAAGGGATTAACCCTCTCTTTCTAATGTGCAAAAGTGAAAGCATTAACCTTGCCGCCCTATTAGCTTATTAAAATTTAATACAATGCACTTTACAAATTGGTTTGTGCACTCAACTCTGGTAGTTAGTTAAGTTTGTATTGCTGTCTGTGTGAAAATTGCTTCATCACGCACTTGCTCAACGGTTTGTTTTACTTTAATATCTTTTTCAACTAACTTTTGAAACTTCCAAATGATCTTGTTTTTGTATGTGTTGTTGTCATAAACAAAACTTTTGTAGTTAATTAATTGTGGCTTATTATAGCCGTTTCAATTTGTTTTTATGGCAAATTTATAAAATTAATTTAAAACTACTTCTCAGTAACTTAAGCTCTAATTCAATTGAAAACATTTGTTTGCCTTGGGCGCGACATCGGTGTATGTAGGTGTTATTAATGGTTGCCGCTAATTGGCGTGGGGCTGTAGAGATAACTAAGTCGAACTACAATTAAATTTGAAAGACTTAATCTGTAAAATGATGGTGAGGCGTCCAAATACCACCGTCAAAAGGTTTCATGAGCTTCTTATACACATAAAAATTATCTTTTAGAAATTCAACGCAGACATCTTACTATTACATTTAAATTTAAACAGATGCATTTCACTGACATAAAAAGCATTGCAAAGCGTACCATAAAAAAATTCAAACATCATAAGATTAGAAAAATTTAACCGAATATTGTATATATAAAAACAGTTGACGCACATGCCAAGCAGCAATCTGACTGAATTATGAAGTATTGTTCAAGTCGTAGTCCGCGTCATCGAAAAGTTTCTTTAGGTCTAATTCTCTATTACGAAACGTACATTCGTTTAGCCTCAGAGACGAATCGCTGGTGTATTTGCACTATGTTAAACGATGGCAAAATATCAATTGACAACTGCTTTCGCCTTTCTGTTTGACATAAAGTAAGAAACGTAAAAGCCGAGAGAAACCCTGCAAAAAATGCGATTAGTTTAGGATGAATACGGGATGAGTCGCAAAGGAGTATGCGACCATATACATAATGAGGATAGAATACTCCCCATTAGGGAGAGAAATGAAATGCTAACCAAACAGTTCCTGTTAAATACTCAGAAACCTGGGCATCCCAACAGGCATCTGATTGATGAGCCTACACCGCCCAGGGGCTTAAGGAGTCATCTCCGTAAGCATTATGAGGAAATACGGCACCTGAGAACACAGCCGTATAAAGCAAAAAAACACAAGCAGTTCCTTGGTGAACTCCACATACAGGCGTCGGACCTTTATGCCAGGAATTTTGCCCGGTGAATCCAGTACTCAAAGAACAGTACCCAAAACTAGCCCTAGAGAAACAAACGCAAGTCACTCTAGCTCAACTTCGATCTGGATACTGTAAAAGGTTAAACTCTTACCTATCCAGAATCAACCCCGATATACAAAAGATATGTCCTGCTTGTAATGTGTCCCCACATGACACCAACCATCTCTTTAATTGTATTGTGGAATCAACGCCTCTAACACCCCTCTGACTATGGTCCACCCCTGTTGAAACAACAAGTTTCCTTGGACTCCCGTTAGAGGACATTGATGACAATTTGTGATAAGTCGCACCTGTTGGATGGGGCGAAGCACTGCTACAACAACAACAACGAATGACAGTTTTGATCTCTTTGTATGACTTGAACTGTCCCCGTTTGCTTGAGCATGTCCTATGAAGAGACTAATTGTACCCATTTATACCCGAAAGGGATCGATAGGCCCAATCCATATGGGAACATATGAAGACAAATGCCTTTTCGGTTCAATAACGACTGAAATAGGAACCAGTCGCATTTTTAACCCGAATGGTAGTAGAATGATTTTTGGTCCGACAAAACTTAATATCCAAAAGCGATAGATATTTTGTTGTTAAGATTTGCCCAGTATGACCAAACCAGAGTTGACCATAATTTACCAACGCCGGTGATGTTAGGTTGGTTGAACTGGCTGTTCTTTGAGGTCACATATACTCAAGGAGTCAACAGTGTTTATCGCCGGTGGGGAGGTTACAATAAATTAGTACAAAACTACTGCACGGGAACTGTCTGAGAGGCCCTCTTTGTACCCCTATGGGTAGTGTCCGATACGCCGTTTTTCCGTTTTTGTATCCATACCTGTAGTGTGGGACAGATTCTCTTCGTACCTCTACGGTAAATGTCAGACAAGTCACTTCTGTTCGGCTATGGGTACTGTCGGACAAGTCTTCTTTCTATCCGTACAGGAATTCTTACAGATTTTATAATTTTTCAAATTCTAATACAATATTCTTAATTTTTTTTTCGTATTAGTGCTGTAGAATAATAAAAAAAAACAAATATTACGATAACGGAACATATGGTGATAGTATTTTAGGTTCGGTATAGAGCTCCACATTTTATTTGCTTTATATTTTTTAAATAATTCTATTCAATCACATTTAATCTTTTTATTTTATTCATTTCGTTGCTGGCTACATAAATTTCAAACTGACTGATGCCAAATATACCCAAAAGGGATTAGAGAGGATCAATTATACCACAATGTGGGCAAAATGGATCAATCGCAGTCGCGGTCTCCTTAGGGGTCAATCGCACGATTTTTTGCAGGGAAGTGATACAGAATACCACTGCTATCGTTTGCAATGCAGAATGAAGCTCTTAGCCTACATTATGCGACAGTGCTGTTAGATTATTTTTCTAAGATGTTCTTTATAATACAAAGTGAGAAATTCTAGATAAAGTCGGTCTTGCTGTTTATGAGGAAAAAGTAAACCCCTTGACGTCTTCTGAGACTACGTCACCTGTGAGGGATATAAATTATCTTGGAATACTCCTGGATTATTCAAAAGAAAAGTTCTCTAAAGGATTTATAGTCCTCCGTTATTCCAACAGTGTGAACTGGAGACGATTTAATGATGAGCTTTACGCCGGTATGCACATAATGCAACGAATAAAAGCCCAATCGCTTGCTTGCCTTCGTTGTGTTGTGCGAATGCATACAGACTCTGCGCTCCATAAAATATTTATATATGGCAGCAGATGAAAAAGGGGAGAGAGATAGGTAGAAAAGACCTGATCTCCCTTGATACTAGCAGTTGGCGCTAGTTCTCGCAAGGATGACTGTCGTAATTTAAGCACCAAGTAAGGACTATAAATATTGTAATGTTGTTCACACTTATCGTCTATCGTCTAAAGTAACAATTCAAGCTTCTTATGAAATATTGAAGCAAATAATATATAATTGCTGCCCATGAATAAATGATACATATTATAACTACCTCAATTCGCATTATTGTTATTGTATCTTTGAACTTGCCGAAATACTGTTTGCTCTTTTCAAAACAGTGCGATGAACATACAAGTTTATTAAAAGTTCTTGTTTGCTCTTGATGCGTCATATGGGTAATGTTTGTTTTAACATTCAAATCAACATATGCAGTATTCTCGTTTTTTATGGAAAGAGTTATCATATTACTTTACAAGCTAATTATACATTATTTACTGCATGGTTGAGTTACAAATATTCCCCTGGGGTGTCAATTTGTGTATATTTCTTTACATTAAAAGTGAAATTTAAATGTTATTTTCCTTCATCACTTCAAAGCTTTGTACTTTCAAATTAACATAGATTTATCTTCTAAGCAGACTTTTAATTTATCTATATTCCAATCATCTTTGATGTTATTTTATACTTAATGTTATATACACCCGAAACATATTATTGCAATTGCTTTTTGAGTTTATATCTAATTGGAATTTGTTTTCTTTTATTTGCAGGTAAGTCTAAAGATTAAACTGTAACGCTAAACATACTCAGCACAAGGAATTTCTTACGAAGCCCATGCGGATAGTGAATCGGATTTCAAAAAAAAACATGAAATATTGAATATTTTGGTTAGATGAACGTATTAATTAAGTGATTCGCCGAAATGTTTTTACTCGAATCATATATATATGTATATATACATATTTAACGCACATACATCATTGTAACACAGGTAGTAAATTTTTAAAAGTCCTGAAGTAGCCATATCTAACGTTTATCAACATTCAAAGATAATGTTGTGTTACGACTTACGAGGGCATCACGTGTTCCTATCACAGTACAAGTGATTTGAATATCTTCAAATCAAGGGTTTGCAAAATATCTTTTTGAATAACCTCATATAGGTCATTAGATTTTGCCGGTGTTTTGATAATCTCTACATGCGAATCGCTGTGATTGGTCCTTAATTACGCAGAGAGCTCATAATACCATAACATTTTTTTATATGTTCTGATATTAAAGAAAAATCGCAGCTTTCACGTTGAAGTCATGTATATATTGTAACGAATTTACTGCAATTTCGCTTATTCCAAATCTTCTGCTAACGTTCGAATCACTAAACTGTTGAATAAATAACTCCAATATTGAATAATGCAAAAATGGTCTTTATTAGACTACTTGAAAATAACACTTATACTTCGCAACTGATAGCTTGCTTAAACCAAACTGACTGACTGTGCCTCAACTGTTGCTGCTTTTATACTGTTTAGTTTCCTCGTTGGCATATTTCTAGGCGTTTCTATTTCTAGAATTTACTAGTTAGTTACCAGCTATAACTACGTTTATAGCTTCTCACATGCGCGTGTATATGTGAGTGATACTTGCACAAATTATTGCATACTTTTGCGAGTATCTCAGATATATGCATGTGTTTGTGCTCTCCGCTGCTTGTATGCACATACGTATAGACATAATGATTGACTTGTTGATGTGCATACAAGTCACTGCTTAGTATTGGCTTAGAGATGATAGCATCCCTTAAAAAAAAATGTAAGGCGCGATAACCTCCGAAGAGATCTAAGGCCGAGCTTCTCTTCCAATTTGCGTCGTGCTCCTCATGATTTTCCCTACAAATTGGCCGGACGGGACCTACATGTTTTATGCCGACTCCGAACGGCATCTGCAAGCCAGATGAGTTTTCACTGAGAGCTTTTCATGGCAGAAATACACTCGGAGCGCTTGCCAAATACTGCCGAGGGGCGACCCCGCTTAGAAAAATTTTCTTTTAATTGAAAAACCTTATTTCTAAAATTTTGATGTTGCTTTGCCCGGGGTGCGAACCCAGGGCATACGGTGTGGCAGGCGGAGCACGCTACCATCACAGCACGGTGGCCTTAGCGTTGCTAATATTCGTCACAATATTATACTGGACTGTTTCTAAGACCTTTGCTCCTTTTTGCTTCTAGATCTGATAGCTGTGCCACTCCCAATAGCTGGAGTCTTAGCGTGGCTAGCGCAGGGCATGTGCACAAAATGTGCTCGATCGTTTCCTCCTCCAACCCACACTTCCTACATCTGCTATCACTAAAAAGGCCTAATATAAAAGTCAGAAGGCAGTGTCCAGACAGATATACATGATAAAAGTCATCTTTTTAATGAAAATATTAACTTTCTCAATCTAAGACCACGTTTACATATGCACTACTACAATAAATCTTCAATAGATAATCTACGCGTTTACATATGCTCCATCCCTGGGAACTAGATTATTTTATGTCAAATTTTCACGTTTCTCTTTTATATAGTGCTTCTAATTAGAGATTACACTCTGTAGGTGCTATTTTTTCTATGAAAAATGGTCGGAATCTCTAAATTTTGTTCAAAATTAATTATCTAAGGAAAAATTCATATGAGAAATCTAGTTATCAAATTAACGATTAGGACTTAAGTGCGAAAATGAAGATAATCTCGTTAAATGTAAACTATGTCTAAGGTTGTAAGACCTGGCCATGATCTGCTCACCAAGCAGCCACGCACTTTGTGTCACTCCTTTCCCGCTTGGTAGATCATGTGCAACTCACGCCTTCTTTTTTACCTCCTTCAATCTGATTGGGATATCTACTGTACAAGTTTTGAGGGATGCACCATTTTTACTTAGCTCATCCGCTTTTTCATTTTTCATCTAAGACCATATGCCCAGGGACCCAATATAGATGTATATTTTTTCCTATCCCGACTCTTTTCAAGGTTTGCTTACACTCTTAACACATTTTCAGATTTGTGCTACTCGAGATGATGGCCTTTATTTCCGCTTGGCTGTCAATATAAAAGTTAACGCGGTTGCAGTGAATACTTCCGCCTGAAAAACACTACAATGATCTGCCAGCTTTTAGGATCTGTTTAATTCCGAATCAGCGCAATATACCACACACCCTACTCCTTCCATTACTTCCAGTTCTCGTGGTTTTTGTACTATATATTATGTGTGCAAATAAATAAATAAAGAACTAATGTAGGTTGTACCTTCAAATAATCGATTTCAGTCTTCTGATATCTTTGCACAAAAAACTCATTTTATACTATAATTTACTTATATTTTTTTTGTCGCTTTCTCCAAACCCCACTTTTCAGATTGTCATTTCTATGACACATTTGTTGTCCAAGCACGTACCGCCTGTTTAAATTATCGGCATTTAATTTTTTTCTTCTTCTTAAAGATAAGCAAATGAATTGCCATACATTCCTTAAGTACTTGAAAATTGTTGGCATGCCTTAAATAGCAATTGAACTGTCTATAGACGCCACAATAAATTTTTTTAACATTATTAAATTTCTGTTTATTTGCAAACGCACGTTACATTTTGTTTAATTCCAATTTGTGTTGCCAATGTTTGAGCTAAGAGCTCCGTCACATAAGCAGTTTTTCATATAAATGAGTTTAACACAAGCTTATGCATGATATGTTGTTTGCACGTATTTTTATGGAGAACAACAGTTGGAGCGACACTGGCGCCATCTGATATGAAAAAGCAGCCAACTCTCAAATTTTGTTGCAAACAAAGCATAAGAAGAAGAATTTGACATTTGCTACGGGTGCTGTCACTTCATGCAAGTGAAATTATTTTTTCCACTCGTTGGTACTTTTCTAACATTTTTCACAGTTAAAAACTGCAATATAACAAATAAATACGACAAAAAATATGTTAGCAAGTATTTTTTTTGTATAGGGAGAATGTTTACAACAGTGCTTCGCGAAATTTTGTACGTGAATGGGCAAGGAGAAATAAACTTCAATTGTCAAGTCTGAAGTTCCTTAATATTTATAAACGCAACGTTCTACGCATCTATATGAAAAATTTCATTGTGCCGCGGCCGTCAAATTTTGATAGGGTAAATCTCAAACAGCCCTATTCTAAACAAAAATTCCGTGCGAGTTTTTTCCCTTCTCCCATTCCTCGTATTCTCAAGAAAAATTCCTTTTGAGTTTTTTCATTTCTCCCTTTCCTCATATTCTGAACAATGTTCGAAAAAGCGGAAACCGGTTATGGGAGAAAAGTGGGTGTTATGAATGTGAGTGAGAGGGAGATTTCTCTGTCATTTCTTAGGAGTTTTTTCACTTCTTAAATTAAAGGGAATGCGTCGAAATAATTAAAGTAAATTGGTTCCTTTAAGAAGCACACTTATTTGTACAAATTTTTGCGAAAGTCGAAAAGTATATGATAATAACCATTGAAAAAGCTCTTGGTATATTTGATGCAGCCATCCAGAAATTGCGCAGGAATTTTTAAGAAGGCTTAAATAGATTTTGGCATATGAAGAAAGACGAATTCAACTCGACTTGGCCGCCAGAAAATTGCTTTGCTGAATGGAAGCAGGCAACTCCCGGATATGTGTTATCCCGCCTTCTCCTCCTTGTTATGCTCCTCTGTTGATGCTGCTGTGGCACCAATTCATTACTCATTTCAGTGAATACCGCATGAAATGGAATAATGTGCATTGTTTATCCTTTATTTCTTAATTTTAAACAAATTCGCAACAATAATTAAACTTTAAAATTTTTTAAACCAAATAAGAACTGCGCAACGAAATTTCAATTGACAAAACAGCTGACTTGGAAAATTCGAAATTCCTATTCCCCAATTATTCTTCTCCCTAGGAGAAAAGAATTGGAGGAATTTTTCCGCGGAAATAAAAAAATCCGCGAGAACAAAATTCCTAGGGAATATTTAGAATTGGGCTGAAAGTCAAAAGTATAGGTAAGGGTTTGAATTTACCCAGCAATAGCTTTAATTTAAATTTTTTTCTTTGTACCACTTGATTATTATTTTATAACAATAATTCTTCTTAATCATCCTTTAAATCATGCTGCAAATCCTTTTCATTACTTCAACTGCCATTCCTATTTTGACGCATCATCTGTTTTCCGTTACAGGGACTAATGTTCAGGCTTTGTATGAGGCTTACATTTTGTATTGACGCTAGCATGTTTTTTTTTAATATAGTATGCTTGTAAAATTCATGTCTATGTAATTAATGACGTTTAACACGTTGCTCGACAAGCTCCTGTTTTGACTGAATACATTTAAGAGGAGTCACATGAGTAAACAATAATAATAATGTGCTTGTTGCTGTTCTTGCTAAGACCAGAATACAAATGCTTTCATTATTTTGTATTTTGTATTTTGCTACCAGTCGGTCAGTAAAAAATAAAAAAGAATAAACAATCCACTGCCTATACCTTGCTTCTTGGCCGTGCTGTTAACTTCCACTTCTCGACCTGTTTGATTGATCGTTGTTGGAACGTTTGTCATTATCTAAATACTTTTAAGTCGTTATTGTGCCTACTTTTCTGAATACATATGTGTTTGAAATAACTAAATATATAAGTATACAAGAAAGCTGTTTGCCAAACTTCTTCCTTGACCGCATTTTCCATTTGCCCCATTTTGCATTATCGGCGTCGCCTGAAAACTGATTGCTTAAACAATTTTTGTTCTGCCGCAGAAAAACAACAACCAATAATCTTTTTTTTTAACAATCTTAATTTGCATTAAAAAGTTCTTGGAAATTGATTTCCTAAATCGCAATTAAATACATTTTGAGCACTGGAATGAAAGTAGCTTTTAGATACAACAAGAAGTTAGCCTTACCGAAAGTTGGCAATGTGTAAAATAACTTCACAAACTATTTTTTTCCTTCCATGTGCTAAATTTACTTTTTGATAGAATACTTAACGTTGCTAAAATTCTGTGTAAGTACTGATAATTGGCACGATAAACAAATTTTGCAAAGTTTGCTTTATACAAATCGCACACATAATTGGCTTTAGTTCATAAGAAAATGAACTAAAAAGAAAACGTAAGAAATGTTTCGCATTATTGTAGTCCTTCCACTTCTGAAGAGTTTTAATGCGTCAACGTTAAGACGTCCGTTTTTTCGATGACGACGTAATCAAGATGATGTGGTATTCAACTTAATTGGAATCAATAGTTTATAAAATAATTTGTCACTCGCCGTCTTACGGCATTTGTTAGACACCTACTGATTAAGCTCTGGAATGGTAAATTAGGCCAAAGTCAGATAGATGTTGTCAATCTTAATTAAATGGGTCAGTGAAGTTGATGATGGATACCATTTTTTTTTCCTGTAAGCTCCTCCGTTTTCTTCGTTAAGTTGTTTGCGATATGCTCTCATTTGAATTTAGGTTGCGGTAAATCTGTCAAAGAACCCCCTAGTGCCAATTCTCGCTAAATATAATAAAATATCAATTTTTTTTATAAAAACATCTTTTTTAACGGTGTTTTTGGTTTTGTAATGAAAGCGGCAAATTCACAGTTAAATTTCAAATGAAGATAAGATAACTTATCTTATTTTCTAACATCTAAGGCTAGATGAGAAATCTAATCCTCGTTAATTATTTTATCATTTTCAATTTTGCTTTTATAGAGTATATCGTGGGCATGTTGTATTCTAACATTCTTATTCTTTTCTATTCTTTGGAGATGTTATTACTCTATTCTTTGAAGATGTTTATACGCTCTAAACCGAAGTGAATTCGTTGGATTGCTCTTCGCTTTAAGAGACGTTAAAGAACACTGTCAGACTATGAAGAGACGTCAGAAAGACACAGAGACTGCCTTTGTGAAAAATACGCTTCCAAAATAATCACGTCTGTGGCTGCGAAGGTTGAATGTGGTCATATAAAATCGCTCCCGAGATGGTTGGGTTTGCACCTTAATGGTGCTTGTTACCATAACGTACCGGATCTATATCCGGCAAAGGACCAGCAACATCGGTAACACTCCTCAAAACCTTCGGGGAGTATCTTTATCGCAACAACAACAACTAACGACTACGCGTACTAGCTCAATCCATAACTTATTATTTATATTGATAACGAGTTTGTACAAATTGTGACTGGAAAATTGATTTTCCATCACGGAATGAATAATTCAAAACTGCAATTACAGTAATGGAGAAGCCGACTCAGCTAATTCTCTTCCTAGTTACATTTGATCATGTTATTACTGTTAGGTACTATGTTTAACCATTGAATATTTATTATTGTTTTTCATTTTTGATCAGCTATGTGTTATCTAATCGATTAGTTGCATTATATTTATTAATTTAAAGCGCTAATGAGTTTTACTTATTTTGTGATGCTACGCAACCAAAATGGTAATAATTAAATATCTCGCTTTTAGAGGTGTAATTAAGTTGACTTAATGGATGTATGTTACATTGTCGTGGCATACATGGCACAAACCATTAAAGTTGCACGATTTAAAGTGGTTTGCCAGACGTAAAAACAAAAATTAGAAAAATGTAACTATTGTTTGAATTTTCGAGTCTATGATTTGGTTGCAACATGATACATGCGGCACAATTTATGTACAGTAATTCAGAATGATATGGTACATATGGGCGGCCGCCGTGGTGTGATGGTAGCGTGCTCCGCCTATCACACCGTATGCCCTTGGTTCGTACCCCGGGCAAAGCAACATCAAAATTTTAGAAATAGGGTTTTTCAATTAGAAGAAAATTTTTCTAAGCGGGGTCGCCCCTCGGCAGTGTTTGGCAAGCGATCCGGGTGTATTTCTTCCATGAAAAGCACTCAGTGAAAACTCATCTGCCTTGCAGATGCCGTTCGGAGGTTATCGCGCCTTACATTTATTTTTTTTTATGATACAAACATATATGATAGGTTAAAAAACTACGGAGAAGACTTAGGAGATGGTGTATTGAAGTTTTGAAATTACCTTTCCATAAATCGCGTACACTTTTCGATTGAACAATTTCATTATTTTTAAGTTAAATTAAGCCGCTACGGAGAAGAATTAGAGACGGTATATTGAAGTTGTGAAATAATGAATTACATTTCTATAATGGTCCATTGTAAGATCACAGTTTATAATCCCATTTAACTAAACATCGCGTTTCCCTAACATAACACATTTGAACAAACTTTCGGATAAGTAGTTAGTTTAGAAACTCGATGTTCTGTCAGGAGGATGGTGTTCTGTTTTCTGCTGAATCCTATAACCTTAATATAAGAACGAATCTTCCATTATTACATATATACTATATTGCTAATAGAAAATGCCCGCAATGAGTTTTGAATTCGAAATCAAAACAAGACAGCGTACAAAATTTTTGTGGTGTGACAAGAAAAAATTTAAATGGTTGTGAGTGTACCTAGTATTACATATATGCATTACTATACTTACAATAAGAGTGAAAGAGAAAGAAATCCGATAATTAATTTAATTATGTTGCTGAAAGGGCCTTTCCTTTAAAAGCGGTGTCGTTTTACTACGACCGCAAAAGAAAGGTTTACTCACTGTTTTGTTGTAAAATTCAAAAACTTACGGAAGACGGTCCGTAAAATTTGATTTTGTTATTTTAGTGGTTATAAGAACATACAAGAAAAACATATTAAAAAAAAATAAATAAAAAACTTCAAAAATTTTATTTATGTTATGTATAATTTCAATTATTTCCCAAAATGTTCATGGCTTTGAGTAGAGCGGTGGAAAAAAACGTTAATTAACGAGTTTATACCGTCATGACGGCCGTAATATTTTATGCCTTGCCGCTATATTACGTTACGGTGAACTTGATCGTCCTCCTGGTTTCCACATAATTACTTCTACATTGCAACATTTTTGACAACGTACTCTACTGCTATGTAGCGTCACCGCTTTCGAGGAAACCAAGCCTTTAAGCGAATTATGTTCCGAGCCTTAATTGATAGATCGGCGGCCGCACCACTGTGGGGTAAGCTTAGATGTCAGTTCGGATAGTGATAGTGGATGTTGCTTTGGATATTTTGAATACCATCACCTGGCCTTGGAATATTAGGTTTAATTGCATTATATTAAGGTCAAGAGAAGGTCAGTTGAGTATGAACCACCTTACATTTTCATGAACAGCTTAAAATTTGGGCTTTATTATCCTGCATGAATTTCCAACTTAGAAAAATATTCATGAAATACCAATGCATTTTACTTTGCTACAGAGCTTGAGTTCCCCACCGAGCAGCAACTGCGACTTAAAAAGTATAACATATTACATTTATCGGGTGATTTTGGTTTTGTTCTCCTTTAGACTGTGTGCTACTGTATGTTTTTCTTGTACAAACAAAATCTTGCTACCACAAAAACTGGTTCAAATTTATAGTATCTTACACAAATACGACTAAACAACTGTGCTTCAGTAAACATATTTTGGCGTGTTTTTGTTTACCTTTTCGAAAAATATGTAGATTTGTTTCCTCGCTTCATTTGTTATGTTAATAACGTACATACCAGACATAGTAGTCCATTTGTATTTGGATTATAAATAGTGCAAAATTTAAGCGAGATAAATATGGTGTCCATTACTTGTGCAGCAGTGGAATTTTTAATTGAAAACTTGATAAGCTAGAAATTTGAAAATAAATGTGAGCAAGTATGTACAAGTCATGCAAGACTTTGCAGGTGAAAATATATGAATTGTTGTGTATTTACATAAGTACATATGTATGATATGTGAATAAGTTATTAATGAGTGTTTGCTTAGTGTTCAAAAACAATAAAGAAAGAGATCAAATTTTGTCAACTAATTTGCTAATACGATTTGACCGATAATAGCAATTACGGAGATTTATTAAAAAGTATTTGCTGTTTACATTTTTCAAATGAGTGCCTATGCAAGTTTAACATGCACAAACTGGTTTTTTAAGCCTGGTTTTTCAGTTGTTGGTAAAGCTAAGCTTAAACTAAGTTTGCTTAAAACTCTGGTCAAATTTAAACTCCAGTTAAACTACTGAGCAGTTTTTCAGTGACAGTTTAAGACCGCCTTTGGGGTCGGCTTTTTTGTTGGGCAACATTGTTTTTTTTATTATCTAGATAATTTGTAGATATCGCAACAGCTTGTTTACCCAACAAACATGGAAAAAATATTACTCCAGCGAAATATATATCTAGTTCCGGAGGTGATATTCAACATCATTATTTAATTATTCCTTAACAAGATCCAACTTCGTTCTCCAATCACTAATCAAACTTTGATAAATTTTGTAAAATTTAGAGCTCCCGAGTAAACCCCAGCGTTGGTATTGTTATTATATTATTATCCAACCTTTGAGAGATTTTGGGAAATGTACAGTTCTCAAATGAATATCCACCACATTTCCCAGTTGATATCCTACATTGGATGGTACTCAAGCCTAAATGCTTATTGGATATATTCGACGCCATTTCGAACGAACGTAAATAACTGATAGGTTAACTGGAGTTTATTAACCCTGCCAGATCGGCCGCTTAAGCTTAGCTTAAACTTCAGTTAAAGTAGACTGAAAAACTGAAGAATAACTTTAAGCGTTGTTTGGCTGGCAAACTAAGCCAAAGTTGAGATACATATATGACAGCTGCCGTCTTCCAGTGAGTTTTACAGCTCCGGCTCACGCTCATTTCTCACGGGAATGCTCTGGATCATTGAGAGACTTGAGAAGCAGATGTCGTGAAATTTTCGCACACGTGAAATGTGATAGGCAGATGCCGCCGCTGTTTTTCATTGAACTCATACGGCGAAAGGCTAAGCAGCGACATCTATTTTTGAAAAAGTAGGTTTATTAAAGGTAGCGTTGCCAAACTAAAAAGAAGTAATTAACAAATTATCTGGCTCACAAATTTAACCAGACTTCTATCTGGATTTATCTGGCTCAAATCGTTGGTGTTGCATTTACATGCAAAATTATTTATCTGGCTCAGGATTTTGCCACCGGATGATTACAAGCATATATGAAGACAATAAAAAAACGCATAGACAATCCTATGCTGCGACTACGTTATGCATTGGTCTCAGAACTCAGCATCTGAAAGACAGAGTGCTCTGAGAAACAGCAAATCCATATATTGCCACTGATTTTGAAGTCTGCCTGATGGCGGTATCAAAAATTGATAATCCTAAAATGGTAGTTGGTATGTATGAGCCAAACTTCAAGAAATTGATACCATTGCAATGTTACCCCACTATTTTTTTTCAGTAATCTACGTAACTGAGTTTTGCTTTAGAGGTAACCTACATGTGCTATTACTTTATCCACGAATCGTAGCTACTTTATGTCTAGACATCCAGTCAACCTTTCAGCCTTGCACAACCACTTCTAGAACTAGAATATTACTGTATTGTGTTGCTTAATAAGCAATACTTCCACTGCTCCATAATATAGGCAACTAACACAGTATAAGCAACAGCCTATCAGTTTAGTAATATTGTTGCAGTATTGCTGTATTTTTAGGCTGTTCTAACACACCCGCTGATAGTAACGGGTCCTGACGAGTACGATGGTAACGAACAGGCAGACTACTTTGCGAAACAGGGTGTTACATAAGGATTTTATAATCCAACCCTTTTTGCGCGCTCACGAAAGCACACATAAGGACAACCGTGAATAATTTGGAAATAAAACAGTTCAGGCAACTCCGGGCGCCTACTACACTGAAAGAAATGGTGCTAGTAAAATCAACAAATCGGTTCTGTTGTTCTTGACTTTACGGAAATTCGGTGAAATTGATCGAATTATGGTTAATTCGACCGAGTTCTTTGTCAAGCGAACAAATTAGTTTAGTCATTTCAACAGAAGAGAAACTGTCGCTCTTAGGTTAACAAAATTTAGCAAAATTGACAGATTCTAAATCAATCTAACGACGACGGTGCCACTTGTTAAAAAAAAACACCAAAATAAGAAAACCATCAAATCGAAAAAACACACAAAAAGGGAAAACAATAAAAAACTAGTTTTTCAGTTATCAATACAAACGAAAAAACTCTTTTTTGAATTTACTGTGTAAAAAATTATGAGATATCGGGACACCTATTTATCGGGTACAATTTTGCAACTTCTCGTCCAAGCGAAATGCAAAATTGCGCCCTCTTGTTGCAATAGTTTTGCTTGAACGAACAGGATTTTCCCAAAGTTAGTAACATTTCGTTCAAGTTTTTATGAATTTTCACTCACGCGAACGAATCTAATAAGATAATAAAAAAAACATCCTTTTTAACGTTGATGTTTCCGACAAAATAAAAGTTTGAGTTGTTTTGGAATCGTTTCAAAATAAAGTGTTACGAAAATTAAACTTGCCGAATTACATATAAAGTTACTCCAGTGGTGAGTTACCTTCCTGCGATTTGATTCTTTACTTTTCTATAACTTACAAGCTCTTTTTAAAATTTTACGTCAAACATTTATACTACAAGTTTTGTTCGGTACAATCAACTACATGCGAGAGAAGAAATTGAGAATGAGCTGATTTGCAACTGAAAGAATTGAGAATCAGTTTTGAGACTATTATTTTCATTTCTATATTCATATGTATATATATGTAGCAAGCATGCGTATTTAAGTATTCACATATTTACGTATTTATATGGCGGCCGCCGTGATGGTAGCGTGCTCCGCCTACCACACCGAAGACCCTGGGTTCACACCCCGGGAAAAGCAACATCAACATTTTAGAAAGAAGATTTTTCAATTAGAAGCCAAATTTTCTAAGCGGAGTCGCCCCTCGGCAGTGTTCGGCAAGCACTCCGAGTGTATTTCTGCCATAAAATGCTCTCAGTAAAAACACATATGCCTTGCAGATGCCGTTCGGAGTCGGCATAAAGCAAGTAGGTCGCGTCCCGCCAATTTGTAAGAAAAATTAAAAAGGAGCACGACACAAAGTGGAAGAGAAGTTCGGCCTAAGATGCCTTCGGAAATTTATTTATATGGCAACATAGGTACCTTCTTACAAAGCTGTCGCAACAATTTTTTTTGTTCATTTGACTACTAAAACGGTCAATTACGAATCAACGATTTGTGCGCAGTTGATTCAACATCTTGTTGCGATGGATAAAAATTGACCGATATTTCGGTTGATTTTACCAGTCTTTTTCTTTCAGTGTACGTTCTGCGTTCAGGGACTGCAAACTATTTTCACTCTAACGATAATTATGCAACAGTCAAATAATTTCTAAAAATTATAATAAGTTATGGATCTAGAGAGTACTAAATAATATAACAATAAATAAATCCGAATCAGCCTTTCAGTGCTATTGTGATTTAAAAAATTAGTTCCACTCGCGTATCGTTAAGTTCAATATGGGCTCCGGTTTGACTGTTTGGAGCAAAGCAGATTAAATTGTGTACGTCCTCTTAGAAGCCTAAATATTAATGAGTTTTAATTTAAACAGAAGAGATCTGAACTTTCACCGAAACCAGCCCCTGGTAAAATTACGAATTGGTCCGACGAGAGATCATTGCTTGTTGCTAAGAATTTGAATGGAGCGGTAAATAAGATAAAATCACTAAAATAACAAAATCGAAATTAATTCAAAAAATGTTTAATAAAACATGTATTAAAGTAAAGTGAAATAGAGAATTGAATATAAAAATTAGAAATTGTAAAATGATAACACTAATAAATTGGAAAGTTCTTGAACATAAAAAAACAAACAGTATTAAAATACAAAAGTGGAAAAGCCAAATTAAATGTGAGCCTTAAATTCTAAAAAAAAATAAAATATATAACACAAGCAAGTTTAGTTAAAAAAATAAACAAAATTATAATTCAACTTAATTTCCGTTCATTGCCACATTCATTTAAACCATATTAAAATATAATATACATAATTGCTTATCGATCGTCAACAAATATGCTAAAATTAATTTATTTCCACCTTTTATTATTTATCGCGTTATACAGAAAAATAATTAAAACAAACAACTCACCTGCCAGCGACAAAACTCAAAGCTAAGTTATAAATTTTTCCTAAACGAACAGCTCAGACGACTTTTGGTTGCCTTTATCGCGCTCAAAAAGTTACGGCGAGTTGAATTGAACTGGACCTTAAATGTGGCCTAAACGCACACTACACAATTTATATGTACATACACTCAGAAAAAAAAACGTACGCTATAAATTACTAAACATTTTTTATAATGTGTTTAGTTTGAGGCAAAACTTACGAATTTGGGTCAAACTTAGCATTAATTTGATAATTTGATTTATTTTTTGTATATGAGAAAACTTCGAGTTTTGTTTCTAAAATTTTTTTAAAGACTGACAATTTTTTTTAAAATATTTTGTTATGTGTCTAACCTCAATTTAAGGCTTCTACTCTATGAGCGTCACTTAGACATTGCGGCAGACGATAGGCTGCCTTGAAGTAGCCGATCAATAAAAACCTCACATAGACTAAATGTGCTCATAGTGTTACCAGAATTTGTTTGAAGGCCAAGCAGAATAACCCCAAATAGGTACTGTGCTGTGTGTACAAGTGCTGTGTTATAGAATAACTCCGTTCTCTTGGCAAATACTAAAAGTTTTCTAGGACTTGGCTTAAATGCCGCCTCGAGATCTGGCAATTCTGCCACCCCTAGTAGCTGGAGCCGTAACCTTGCAAGTGCAAAACACGAACACGCGCTTAACCGTTTTCTTCCTGCAGCTCGCACTTCCTAAATCTGTTACTGACGAGACCTAACATAAAATCATGTGACGCCAGAAAGTAGTGTTCAGTTAGTATACAGATCGTGAGCCTTAACTCTTCTCTCTTTAGAGACCAACTTTGTAAGTCTAATGTCAGTCTGTACAAGATTTTAGAAATTTTGAGTCCGCGCGCGTCTATCAAACGGATTGGGACGTCTACCGTCGCTTCATCGAAGGTTGCACTCTTCTTTGCAAACACATTGGCCTTTTCGTTACCTTTTATCCCTTTATAACCGGAAGTCCAATATATAGGGACCGTCCGGCCTAGTGAAAATTTCTTCAATTCTTGTTTTCATTCCAAGACTTTTCTCTATTAAGTACTGTGTGACTTTATTGCCTTGATCGCCGCCTAACTATCAATATATGTATTTATAAACGCGACTGCAGCTTAAGCACGCTTCCTTCAGAATTTCCGCTACTATTTTCACGACTAAAATTTCCGCCTGAAATGCACTATCGTTATCTGGCAGCCTTTAGGATCTATTTCTAGATCGACACAGTGAACAGCACACCCGAACCCCTACGTTCATTTGGAACCCTCGGTATATACATGTATGGTATGTTCTGCCATTTTCGCACTCTTGCGCCCACCCTCCGGCTATATTTTTTACGACACTTTCATGCAGTGAAGGCTAGTTAGTGCGTTCTGCTTTAAGTATACGCGTTTGTGATGGCGTTAACGCTGGCTTCAAGTTGAAACTTAAGGAAAATTACTTCACTGGCGAGACAAGTTTTTATTTTGTTGCACTTTAACAGCTGCTTTTCTCACTTTTAGGTATTTTTTGAGTGTAGATATGCACATTAACACACGTTTGTTATAAATTAAACACTCACCTACAGACAGGCATATCTACATATTTACATACATATTATAAAAGCCATAACACACACTCCACCTGATTGCACACATTCAGTCCGACATGACGTTAGATAAAATGTGAAAAAGAGTGTTTAGATATGTTCCCTCTGTCCCCGCCACACTTGCCGGCTAAATAAATATGGCCCCTGTACAAAGACCTTCCAGTGGTCATATCTTATCTTATTTTACATTCTATATTTATTTTTTCAAAGTTTTTTTTCCACTGCAATAATATCAACAAAGTCTTCTTGAGTTTTTTTCGTGGTATTTTATTTTTCTTCTATATTTATTTAGTCCTTAGTTTAAAATGAAGCGCTCAAATTTGCAATCGCATATTCAATCTAACACACATATTGTGCGTACTTGGAAATGTTTATTCATTTTGTGCGTTCACATTTTTTATATATTTTTTTTGTTTCAAATTAAATCCCACTTTTCTGATTTTGCACCATTCGTCCTGCTTATTTGTACCTCTTTAATCACTTAATTTAACAAATATAGAACAAATGTTGGAATTTGTACACATTTGTGAATACAAATATATTATACAGTCCTCAGCCAAATAATAGAAATGCGCGAAAAGTAGATTGAGTAACAAAACAATGTGTGGTAAAATAGTAAGGAAATTCATTCAAACTCGCAAATGCTCAGTGCAATTCGTTGATCTTGCTAGCTTCGTAAACTTGTATGCAAAACTTTTTTTATTTGCGACGTTTCATAGCTAAGAGGTAATCGCGAATTTGAGTTGAATATAATTACTCCATACATAAAGCTCCGATTTCAAAACGGGTTTAAAGCTCAGGATTTGTAATAAGGTCGTGGCAAATTGCCAAAAAAGTTGAAGTTTAGCTTTAAATTAACATTGAATCACTCGATTGAACAATTTTTAGTTAAAATTAAACTTTGAAATTTTTACATTCCTTCTCCTTGTTTATTCAAAAACTACCTTTTGAAAAATAAAAAAGTGTAGTTTGTGTGTGTGTTCGCAGTCAACCATTCATTCAAAAACGCGTTCAACGAAAGTATGCCACCACATTCAATGTTCAACGGTGCAAAAGGCCAGCTAGCGAAATCATGCCTCCCTGTGAATGTTGCAATTAATTCCAAATCGTTTTGAATTCGGCGTCACATACACTTTGATCCAGCAAAACCGATTAAAGCCGCTCACAGCTTTGAAAAATACACTTCCGTTAAAACTTTTAATGATTGGTAGAGACAATGTTAAACATAATTCTAAGATAGCTATATAGACACCTAGAGAGTGTTCCTGTCAAATTTGTTTGGGGAACTGGTCCAGAGACCGATCGATTCTAAAAAATAATTTTTAGGATGCGACTGCATACATTATGAGGTACTAAGGACACTATTTTTTTGACTAGGGACCGATCTATGCTAAAACGTCTAATGTATGATGCGATTTTTGTAATTTGCCCTCACATGCGGAAGAGGAAAACTGCAGCCCAAAAGACGGGAGAGTGGCAGTTAGCCAAAAAGAAGAGCAAGAAAAAATCACTTAAGGCTAGGCCAGATGCAATCATCATTTCCAAGGCGGGGGATGCGACGTATGCCGACATATTGCGTAAAGTGAGAAGATGCGACGAATTAAAATCCCTGGGTGATGACGTCAAAACGATTAGAAGAACGGCGAAAGGAGAGCTGTTACTAGAGCTGAAAAAATTGCAATATGGGAAAACAAGCGCGTACCAAGCAGAAATTGAAGCGGTACTAAAGGACTCGGCTAAAGTTATAACAAAGTCCCAAATGGTCACACTACAGTGCAGAGATCTCGATGAGATTACTACGCCCGAGGAGATTTTCAAACGCCCTCCACCAGCAATGCAACATCAAACTTCCAGATGTGGCTGCCATAAAAAGCATACGCACAGGGTACAGTGGCACGAAGTCGGCACTTATAAGCCTTACAGCGGATGATGCCAAGGCGGTTCTTAATACGCAAAGAATCCGGGTAGGATGGTTTCCTGCCGAAGAGAGCCCAAGCAAGAGAAACGCTGTTATAGGTGCTGGGGCTACGAGCATATAGCTCAGAAATGTAAGGAGACTGTAGATAGGTCTAGCCTATGCAGGAAATGCGGCCAGAAAGGTCATAAGGCTGCAAGTTGCGAAAACGCACCGAAATGCGCGCTATGTGGGGGACAACATTCAGCAGGCAGTTTTAAATGCCCACAACGAGAGGGCAGCAAAATGACTGTCTCATGAGGGTATTGCAGCTCAATTTAAACCACTGCGAGGCAGCCCAAGAGCTATTATCCCAAACAGTCTATGAAGGAGCATATGACATAGTGGTACTCTCTGAACATACAAAAATCGCCAGGAGCAGGGTTGGATCAGCAGGGAAAGCCTCAATTTGGGCACCAGGGAAATTTATCCCACAGGAAATTATGACGCCAACGGTAGCAGGATTGACGTGGGCAAAAATCAACGGTATATACGTCTTCAGTTGCTATGCCCCTCCGAGCATGACCATCGCCGAGTTCGAAGACATGATATACGGGATCACCATTGAAGCACGAGGTAAACACCGATTTTAGTGTGTGGAGACTCATGCATGGTCATCTGTGTGGGGAAGTAGACGAACAACGAAAGAGGGAGAGTTCTCCTCGAAAGCCTTACTTCTTTGAGGCTAGAACTCCTAAATGAACCAGGGATATATACCTTCGATACAGGTACCAGACGATCCCATTATAGATCTCACCTTCGCTAGCAGCGAAATAGCAAGACGAGCAAAATGGTCCATAAGCAACGTCTACACACACAGCGACCATAAAGCTATTAGCGTAGAGCTGCTCGAAACTCCACGAACGGTAGCAGCAAGACATCGACAAAGTAGGAAATGGAAACAGCACCTTTCGACCCACAAATATTGACATTATCTGGAAGGACGCCATAGTACGAGAATCGCATGCGGAAGACCAGTCGGTTCAAATCACTAAGTTGCTATGTATGGCATGTGATGCTGCCATGCCCAGAAGTCGCGGAAAAGCACAGCGCACTCTGGTATATTGGTGGAATGACGAAATTGCGGAAGAGCGTAGAAAATGCTACAAAGCACGAAGAATAGCGCAGAGGGCACGCTCATCACCACGATATGCAGAGCTACACAGCACCTATGTCGCACAAAGAAAGGGACTTAAAAATGCCATAAAAAAGAGCAAGAAGTTATGCTTTAGGGAACTGCTGGATAATGTCGACCTAGATCCTTGGGGATCAGCCTACAGAACTGTGATGGCCAAAGTTAAAGGACCGATATCACAGCAACCTACGTGCCCGATACTGATGAATATTATTGTTGAAACACTTTTCCCGGCGCAAGATCGGTGGACTTATCCAAGCGAGGATCTAGAAAGTACGGAAATTCCGCAAATTACAGAGCAAGAGGTGCTGGACGCTGCAAAAAGAGTTTCTGATAACAAATCCCCAGGACCCGACGAAGTACCAAACATAGCCCTTAAAGCCGCGATTACAACTAGGGCTTACATTATTTACTGATCTTTTAATGCCTGTATGCAAGAAGGCGTGTTCCCTCGCCCGGAAATGACAAAGACTTGTCCTATTGCTGAAACGTGGTAAACAGCCGGACCAACCATCCTCATATAGGCCACTTTGTATGCTGGATTCCCTAGGGAAGATTTTCGAGCGTATAATTAGTGAGCGCCTACAGCTGAGTCTAGAAAGACCAGGTGGCTTATCGAATAGTCAATATGGATTTCGCAAATCAAGATCCACCGTAGATGCAATACAAACAGTCGTCAATATAGCTAGAGAAGCTATCTCTGGAGGCCAAAATAAAAGGAAGTTCTGTGCACTGATTATGTTGGACATCGAGAATGCTTTTAACACTGCGAACTGGATGCAGATAATGGCAGCGCTGCAAAGCTTCGGCACTCCAGCTTACTTACGCAGAATTATAGGTAGCTATCTTAAAGACAGAGTACTTCTTTTTGACACGGATCAAGGAGCAATAGAGTACAAAATCACAAGAGGCGTCCCACAGGGATCTGTCTCGGTCCAATGCTTTGGAATGTAATGTATGACGGGGTGCTAAAGATTGATCTACCAGAAAACACGCAAATTGTGGGATATGCTGATGATATTGCAGTGGTAGTAGTGGCCAAGAAACTGGACCTGCTTCAAGCATTATGTAATGACGCCGTAGCAAGAATAAAGGAATGGCTGACCAATACAGGACTGGAGTTGGCTAGCCAAAAGACGGAAGTGGTATTAGTAAGCTCCAAACGGTCAGCGAACGAGTTAGTCTTAACTGTCGGGGATCATCAAATCACCTCAAAGGATTCCTTAAAATACTTAGGAGTGCACATTGACTCTAAGTTAACTTTCAAAGAGCACTTCAGAGCGGTGGGGGAGAAAATTACCAAAGTTAATGGATCACTTATGCGAATAATGCCTAACATTGGTGGTCCGAGCGAAGCTATACGTCAGCTATTGTCCACAGTAACCAGCTCAATAATACTATACGCAGCACCAGTGTGGTATGGATCTAAACATATCTAAACAGACCCATCAAAAATATATATTAGCAGCGTACCGACTTGCTTCTTTAAGAATAGCAAGTGCTTATCGGACGGTGTCCGACGACGCGATCCTGGTTCTAACCCGGAAAATCCCAGTGGACTTACTGGCAAGCGAAATGGCCGATCTGTATAACACTAATATCGAGCGACCATCTGAAGAAGACAAGAAAAGAGCAAGGACACAAAAAATAGCTAAGTGGCAAGAACGGTGGGAGGCCTCGAGTAAAGGGCGTTGGACTTTCACACTAGTTTGGAACGTAGCTCAATGGAATGAGCGGAAGCACGGCGAACTGAACTACCATCTCACGCAGATAATGAGTGGACATGGCGGTTTCAAAGAGTATTTATGGAAGCGTAGGATAGAGGAAGATCCTCATTGCCCAATGTGTACCAAAGAGTTAGAAAACGCAGAACACGTCATGTTCTACTGCCCCCGTTTCCACGAAGAAAGACTCACCTTGCATGGAGTCTTTGGGGAGGAACCTACTACGAGAAATTTAGTTTCACATATGTGCAACAGCAAAGAGTGCTGGACTGCAGTGAGCAAAATGGCATTTATAGTAATGACACGCCTGATGGATGCTGAGAGGGAGCGCAGAGAAATGCGCATGCGAAGCAGTGGCGATTAAATGGACACTCAGAGCAAATAGCGGGAACCTGGACGCAGGGGCAACAGTAGGCTCTTAAAAAATGAGAAATATGGAACGCCACCCTGAAGTAATGCGAAAGTGGTGCCGGGGTGGGCGACGGTTCCAGAACGGGGCTGTTTTTTAGTCTACGGACACACGGTTGCTGCGACGGCAGCAATTATGGTGCATTAGGCATTTTTCAGCCTCCCCACAAAATATGGCCCCTGTACAAAGGCCTTGCAGCCATCATATCTTATCTTATTTTCCATTTTATATTTTTTCAAAGTTATACATTTTTTCCACTGCAATAATATCAACAAAGTCTTTTTGAGTTTTTTTCGTGGTATTTTATTTTTCTTCTATATTTATTTAGTCCTTAGTTTAAAATGAAACACTCAAATTTGGCAATCGCGTATTCAATCTAACACACATATTGTGCGTACTTGGAAATGTTTATTCATTTGTGCGTTGACGTTTTTTATATATATATATTTTTTTTGGTTTCAAACTAAATCCCACTTATCTGATTTTGCACCATTTCCGTCTGCTTATTTGTACCTCTTTAATCACTTAATTTAACAAATATAGCAAAAATTTTGGAATTTGTAGATATTTGTGCATACAAATATATTATACAGTCCTGAGCCAAATAATAGAAACGCGCGAAAAGTAGATTGAGTAACAAAACAATGTGTGACAAAATAGTAAGGAAATTCATTCAAACTCGCAAATGCTTAGTGCAATTCGTTGATCTTGCTAGCTTCGTAAACTTGTATGCAAAACTTTTTTTTATTTGCGACGTTTCATAGTTAAGAGGCAATCGCGAATTTGAGTTCAATATAATTACACCGTACATAAAGCTTCGAAACGGGCTTAAAGCTTAGCAATGTGAGAAGGTTAATTTTGATATAACTTGTAGGGATTTGTAATAAGGGCCTGCCAAATTGCCAAAAAGTTGAAGTTTAGCTTTAAATTAACATTGAATCACTCGATTGAACAATTTCTTACTTGAAAATGAATGTTGAAATTTTTACATTCCTTCTCCTTGAAAAAAAAATTAGTTTGTGTGTGTTTGCAGTCAACCATTCATTCAAACACGCGTTCAACGAAATTATGCCACCACTTTCTATGTTGAACGGTGCAAAAGGCCAGCTAGCGAAATCATGCCTCCATGTGTATGTTTGTAAGTATGTATGCAATTTCATTCCAAATAGTTTTGAATTCGGCGTCACATACACTTTTATCCAGCAAAAACGATCAAAGCCACTCACATCTTTCAAAAATACACTTCAGTTAAAACTTTTAAAGATTGGTAGAGACCATGTTAAACATATTCCTAAGACAGCTATATAGACACCTAGAGAGTCTTCCTGTCAAATTTTTTTTGGTCCAGAAACCGACCGATTCTAAAAAATAATTTTTAGGATGCGACTGTATACATTATGTAGTACTAAGGACACTATTTTTCTGACTAGGGACCGATCTATGCTAAAACATCTAATATATGATGCAATTTTTTGTAATTTGGCCACATATATATTTCTTAATATTTTTTAGGAATCCGATTGCTAGAAATTTTAATAGAGGAAACTAGAGAAGTGAAAAACAAGGGAAGGAGCAAGATATATTGTTGGGCGAAGATAGAGGTAGTGGGAGCGAGAGAGGTAGAAGGAGAGGAACCTGGAGAGAGAAGGAAAAGGAAAATACGGATAGGGAGAAAGGGACGCAGGGGGAAAGAAAGGGAGAGAGAGGACCGAATAAATTAAGAGGAAAAAGGAGAGAGAAAAAGGGAATAAGAGATAAAAACTTCTTGCAAGTCTTGCAGATAGATCAAAGTAAGGACAGAATAACGTATGTCGGGTGTGCTAGTTCATAATATGGATATATAAACCATTAATAACAGATTCATCTTTCAATAACCTTAATTATTTGGTACACATTGTTAGTGAGTTTTGTCCGAATCTAACTTAATATTAGACGTTATGTAACGCTTTTACTGTTTCAGAGCCCCGCTCATCAACCAATTCTAACCCGCACAATAGGTTTAGAATGTCTGAAGAGGTTTTCAGTGTAACGCTAAAGTCGTGCGCGATTTTGGTTATAACAGAATTATCAGCTAGACGTCAAACGAAATCGACCAACTTAACAACTTACCAATCTTAGCGATTATTTTTGACGTGCACATTGCGTAGAAGTGTCACATTCCCTACTATTAAATACTAAATAATTCGCTAAGGCTTTCAGGTTTACTATCACTGATTGAAGTGAGTGCATGCTCTTATATTATATTCGCGTTGTGTTACACATAAACTGACTTTTAGTTTGATATAGTTTCACGGAACTACCTCATTGATTTCTTATGTGTACCTATTCTCATGAGCATAGCTGTACATAAACATTAACACACACATCGTTAACCTACTAACTAGTCATATGTTGCCATTTGTAATATTAGTGTTTCTGTCACAATTAGATAAGATCAGCGGTGGTTTAGTTGTTGTTCACATTGCATTGATATGTGCTCTACATACTAATTTTGTTATTGCCTGCTTACGTTTACATATTTTTCCATTCTCTTTTTCGTTACAAAACTATTTGGTATGACTTTCTGTAATTTAATTGCTTTTAATGAATAATTTTATTATACGTAAGTAATTTTTTTGTAACAACCTGAAGCAAATTAAAAAAAAACAACAAAGAAACAATAAATATTTAACAATCAAATTAAATGAAACATAATTAAAAAACGTAAAAGGAAAGTAAAAGTTTAATGTGGCCACATAAATCGTTCCCGAGATGGTCGGGCTAGCACCTTAATGGTGCTATGGTACCGGAGCGTACCGGATCTGTATCCGGCAAAGGAACATCACATCGATAACACTCTCCAAAGCCTTCGGGGACAACCTTATCTCTACAACAACAACAACATTTGTGTGTTATATAGATTTAACTACAGTATACAGTGTCCCGTATAGTCCTTAGTGAGAGTTCTAAGGTCCTATCTTCTTAGATTGATGAGTTAAACTGATGTTCTCATTGCTGAGTAACTATATGTAAATTGACCCGTATTTGCTCTGGACATTCAATCCAGTGCCCAGTTTGTTTTCAGTTACTTATGGTTTCCCTATTGTGTGCCTTTGTGAGTTCACAGAAGGGTTCTGGACCATAGAAAGCTGGTAAAGCACCGTGTTTGGCTAGATAGTCTGCCTGTTCATTACCTTAAGTAGTAATATAAGTAAAAATATAAAATGCCTTCTTCACTTAACGCTTCACCGTGTAGTCCACATGTGATTATATTTTTTCATTTATTTTGTTATAAAATACATATTTTTCTTTATTTCATTGTTTTTCTCATATTTGTTTGCCATTCAGTATTGCTTGATGGTGTGGTAAATTGTATTATAATCTAGATTGACATTTGTGTTTGATGGCGTGTTAGAAAAGTTAATTGCTTTATGCTTTACAAGGTTGACTGACACCTCTCATAGTTTCATATGTGTTGTTTGATGCGCTGCATTTAGTTAATTGAAATCATTGTTTTTACATTATCTAATTGAATAACTAATTGACTTTGATATGCAGGCGTTCGTTTCATTTCATATTTATTATTTGATCTACATTGGTTGAACTGACCTTATTACCACAGAAAACTATTTTTCCACCTTTCAATCTATTGTTATTAACTTCTTTCATTAAAATAATAAAAATTTTAGCGCATTGGTAATGGACTCATTCCACTGTTTTATGGCTTGCATTCCTCTCTCGACGAACAAAAATCAAGTCGCTCATCATACCTGTTCTGATGTATAGCTGGCAATCATGAACGCTGTCGAAAGAAAACTTCAACCCCAGCGGGTTAGGGGGTTTTCAATATACCCGAAGCAGGTATGGCTGCCGTAAGAAGCGACTAGAATACCAAATTGATTCAAGGGGTTGTGTAGCGCAAACCTTTCAAGGGGTTACCAGCGCAATTTATAGCTTCTCCAACCCAATTGTCAACATCACCTACCCGGGGCGAATCCTGTTTCTTTACAAGCTCCTCATGGGTCTAGGGGTGGGAGGGCGTTATGGTCTAGAAGGTTTCAAGTGGTCATCAACTTCGGTAACACTTCCCAAAACCTTCGGTGAGTATCCTTATCTCTACAGCAACAATAAAGAAAACTTTTCTGATTTGATTTTATCTATTACCACTCCCGTTAACGCTAAAAGGCATAATATTTGACAGAAATAGTTCGGTTATATGCCAAATTAAGAAATCGTTCGGTGATCTGTTAAATTATGTGCTAGTTAGCAGTACGCGTTAGCTGGAGATGGTGAAAACCGCACTTTATGTGTAAAATTGCGGGTGTACCTAAAACTTCTAAATTTACATGTCAAGTATTCTTGTAATCTCTCTTCTTACATGTTCTTCCACAATTAAAACTCATTCTGATACTTCCCCTAAACCAAGCTTTATGTTCACAATAGTATGACTGTAGGTCGCTTTGCAGCCAACACGATATATCTGGAAACATGGAAAATCCTAGCGCTCGTTGATTGCTGTTGTATAAAACATTTGTTGTTGCTTTGGAGCTTAAGTTGATTTTAGGTTTCGTCATGAGTTGTGGCATGGCCTCAATCACATTGTTCCATACGCGCTGTACTCTTCTTTGCTATATAGTTTTGGATCAAAGTATTTTTTGCTGTGTACTTCAATATTGCACATTTGGCATTAAAAAGTGATATCGCATAATTAGGCATCTGCTGAAATTGCCAAAGAGCTTGCAAAGGACAATGCTTTGTTTACAGCCTCAGCAATGAAGTCAGCAACTATGACAAAGAAACATCGTCAATGTAGTTCAAAGGATATTATGATATAGACCAAATAAAAGAAATTAATCGCAAAATTTTAAACAAAACACCATAAGGCAGACTAGACAAAAGAATAATAAACTAAATATGTAAAAAAAAATGACAAATAATTACTGCAGGGCGTCATAAAACTTTTGATGATACATTGCAACAATAATTAACTAAAACTAAAAGAACACACACAGAAAAGCACAAACGAAAATTCGAGCACAAATGCCTACTAACTAAAAAAAAACGAAAATACTGCGCAATAATGCATTTCAAATGTTCAATGGTCTCAGTGGAATAGACATGAAAGTATTTTTAGGCGTAACCCGACAGTTGAAACGGGAAAATCAAGAAAAAGCTTTGTTGTGCAAACAAGCGCGATTAGTTGGCATGGCAAGTAGTTTGGCTGCCACAAAATTGATAATGGAATGGCAATATCTTAGGTATATATAGATATATATGTTTGCATATATATGCAAGGGTATGTAAAGCGTCACTATTTTGGCACAAAATATCTCTGGGTAACGTCGACACTCTTACTTACATATGTATGTGTGTACATACTCACTCCAAGGAACTGCCTCCACTATCTATGGCAAACAACAAATAAAGGGTGTATAATTGAAATATTTCCAACTAAGTAATTTCGTTTTATAAATATACTATAAGACCCGGCAGACGTTGTCCTGCCCTAAATTTGGCCTATCTGCATACATTTTAATAAGCTTTTTCCGTCTGACTCTGCCCTCTCTCTTCACTTTTTCCTAATCATTTTATTCACTCCTCCCTCCGTCTTTTTCGCTTCATCTATCTCCATCTTCGTCTCATTTTATCTCTTTCTCAATCTCCTTCTCCTCTCTTTTCTCTTCTCTCAATTTCTTCTCATTCTTCTGCATCCCTTATTGCCTGTCCCAGAGGGTGGTATGTATTTTATTCCAGTCCCAGTCCCACTCCGAGTCTCAGTCCCAGTCCTAGTCCTAATCCAAGTCTCAGTCCGTCTCTGGAAAATATATTACTCTGTACTAAAGCACTCATCAACAGCTTTCATTTGATATCCATATTATATAAACACTGTCTAGGCATTCACTGGCCCACGTTTTGGCCTATATCTCGAGACCCTAGTCACCCAGGGGTATGAAAATTACCCTGTACAAAACTAAAGACTCTCCTGAATTAAAAAAATGTCATAGTACCTCTAAATCGCGGGCCCCCTCAGAAACCCCCGGGGGTGCAAAACAAATTCAAAATCGGTTCAGTAGTGTCCATCGCAGCCTAAAATGTTGTGACACGTGTTTTTTTTATATTAAAATTTAAGTTTTATGTGCCCACTAGGCAGTCAAGGAAACGGACTGTTCAGAAAAACATGTACACCGTGACACCAGCATTGACAATCTCGAACTTATTTAGCAAGCCATATTACCTGAAGGGTGGAGCTGTCTATAGAAGTCCACGCATGAAGGGAAAGCTTTCGACCGTTATTCACCTTGAAACGGACAGAGCGATTCTTTTTCGTGCCGTTCAAGCAGCTCACTGCGCTTGCGGTCAAGAATCCCTTGGATAACCACAGAACATCCTGGTGAGCTGATATGAGAATGGCGACGCCACATACTCGGGGTAACGTCCACTACAAGTTGCGACAGAAAGCGGGCGTCTGTCTTGGATCAAACGGCTCGTTATATAAACCTTCATCCCCGCTGAGTGGGTTGTTCGCTCGGCTTGGGCCCGCTACGTGAAACCACGCTCATATAAAAAAAAACCAGAAAGCTTCGCATAAGAAGACAACTCTAACTGATGACGACATATGCAAACGTTAAACCTTTTATCGCCATTAAAGTAAGTAGTATTACCTGAATCCAGCGAAATAAGTGTTTCCCTCCCAAGCTATGCTATTCAACTACGTGACCCAATGACAACAAAACCCACTTCGCTCAGAAACAAAGCTTTTATTCAGAAAAACGAGTTCGAGCAAATGCTCTCCTTATATGCAAGATGCCCACTACCTCGTGGCAGTTTGAGTACAGGCCGCACTGCCTTATTCGTATAGTGTCGGCTAATACTAAGCGGATATACTAACTGTTTATCGTGCCTGCGGTAGATCTCGAAGCTCAACAAACAACTGCCTCTCAAAGACTCGGCAAAATTAAATCTGCGCTTCATGCGAATTGATCTTCTGTTAGTTGAGCGGAATGGTAGGTAAAACGCTGGGCTTTTAAAAAACTGCTTACATATCAGGTCTTGTCAATGGCATTAGATGAAGAAAGTGCGAGTTGCAGGGAGAAGCGTTAGATAACGGTCTGTTGTTGTCCTTGTACTAGTGTTTCGCGCAATTCGATAAGTGCGATCATTCACAACTTGCGATCTATATTCTGTAACGGAAGTCAGGGGTTGGAGATATGGGTGTTAATGGCACTGGTTCCACATTGCAATCGAAAAGATGGTTGCTGTCATTTGGGACAAGTTACAAAGGGGACATATGTACATTTGGTATGTCGAGGTTGATTCTGGATAAGTAAGTGTTTAATCAATTACAGTATCCAGATCGAAATTGACCTAGAGGTACGCGCGTCTTCCTGGGAGGTTGCTTTCCTGCACTGCGAGTTTAGTGTATTTGTCTTTGAGAACGGTGTTCACCGAACATTTGTTGGCATAGTGATTTTCCGACTTTTAGTGGCTAATTCTTAAGTTCCTGCCGAGGACGTCCTCAATCAGATGTCTGTTGGGATAAATAGGTTTCTGGGTATCGTAGCTTTGTAACTGAAAAGCTAGCCGATGAAGTGAGATATACATAGATACATGTCCTAGTAACCAACGTCAAATTTTGTAATTTTTCTCTAATATCAATAAAACCTTCGACGTTGAATTTTTCGCTTGTAGACTATTTGGATTCTAATGTAAAATATGCAAAAACCAACCACCCTGTATGTATGAAAGCGAAATTATTTGTTGCGTCAAAGGATGATATAGTCAAATAGAGCCAGCTGCCTAAATGGGACGGGCGGCTGATGGAATGGATAGATGAGTGTTCGAAAAGGTAGCTGCAAACTCATATGGTGGGTCAGACAAGCACGTAATAGCGTTAAAAATTTGTGAAAAAACTGGGAAATTTTGCCAACGTCAAACAGAAAAATTTAAATTGCTTTGATTCTTTTTATATACATATATCACATCGTTCCCTTTTTTGGACAAACATAAGTGTCACACAATGAATGTACAACGCATAATCGTATTTACAGAACGGAAGATATCTGAGTACATATGTTTGTCTAAAAACTAGTTACTGTGTCACACATTCGCTTATTTACATAAATCAGTGACAAAAAAGTTCGTATGCACACCAGAGACTGGACCTTTATAAATATTAAATGTATTATACCCGTTTTTGAAAGGGTTGAACTTATCATTTTATGTTGTTTTTATATTTGCTTTTACTTTGCTGAGTGTGTTTACATTACGTAAAATCCCAGAAATGTATATAAAAATTCAGATATATATTTTCACTTCCATATTTACGGTCAAGAAACGTGTAAAGGCATATTTTTTTATTAATATTTTTGCTGCTTGTTTATGTATATGTAAAACATGCATATATCTGCATGCGGGTATATTAAATATAATATTCATATTTATGATGAATATGCAGTTTGTTTGTTTTTGTGAAATAATGAGAGTAAGCTAAAAACTAAAAACGAAAAAAACAGAAAAAGTTATGAGGCATCGCAAAAAGCTCTGATACATTGCGAGGGCGTCGGTGGCAAGCATTTGAGTTTTCGAGCTAAATGTGCCACATATTTTTAACACAAACCTAAATATAACGTCTGTTGTGTATTTCCATAAAATATTATATACATATTTGCACACATATTTTGCTTCTTACATCGCATTTGTAATTTCTATTAATAACTGTTGAAAATTGGTCTAAATATGAAACAATTTTGTGTGTTAATAGATTTATGGATTTTTTTTTGCTTTAACGAAACTAATTGCAAAAGGTAAAGGAAAATATGCAATGACACACTGAAGTGTGTCGTAAATTTTGTGTGCGCTATTTTAAACTACATACCTAAAAATAAAAGAAATACTCAGTAAATGCAGCGTAAACATTGAGAAAGGTTTTGTTGAGTCATTCGCTAACTAGAGTGATTTTTTAATAATTTTTGCAAGCTACATTAGCTATAGGGCATTCTTTAGTTAGAGTACTAATCAATGCATGTTAGAACCTGTTGCGCCGTATTTGGCTTCTAGCCGATCACCTATCTCTCTCCGGTTAATACTCGTCGTGGAGGGCGCTGCCTCCATATAGCATTCTTTTTATTTTTTAAATCGTACCGAGATAGACTTATTGGCGAAAATTAAAAAGAAACTATTGCGGCTCAAAATTCACGTCCGAAAGGCAAGTGTGGCAAAAACATAATGGCCGCCTTCGGGCTTCCTTTATTTTTCATTTTCTTTTCATTTGTGTGGCGTGAGCTGCAGGGTCATCTGACAACCGCTTTGCCAACGGCATGTGTTATCTGATGCAGCTAAAGCACCATACACATAACCTATGTACCTTATTCTATCCTTACAAACCCCATTAGAACTGTATTGGAATGCTATAGCTTTATCGATTTCAGATTCATATCCCTTTTATTTGAGAACGCTATGTTTCTTCAGTGTTTCTCAAGTACTCCACAAATGTTACGAGATTAGAGAACGGTGGCACTTATGAATCTAACACTTTTACAAGTGATGCATAACTGTGGTGTTTCCTGTGTAGGGTAATGTTTCTCGAATCGAAAGTAGTTAATGTTGTGCTTATTATCCTAAGGATATCCACACATTGCGTCATTAGTCTTACCCGAATACTCTGACGATCTCAAGACAAAGCAAAACATGCACAATCTCGTAACACCACATATTCCGTTTGTGAACAAATCGGTTTCGGCGCTGTGTCGTCTTTAGAGAACTTTTTCATTCCGTGACGCTTGTGTTTAGCAGTCTACGCCTTATATGATAACAGTATGGTAGTTACTGCTTGCTTTTATACGAAATGCGCTAGTGAAGTTGGTATTTGCTTTATGCCTGGACGCGGCCAGTTTGCCAGTTCCAACTTAACTTTATACGACCTGTTTGTCTAATAAGTCTTACTTATTTGTGCCGTTTTTTAACGGTTTCCCGCGTTTTGATTGCTTTCTAGAATACCTTATACCTATGGAACACCTTGGCTACTGTGTATATTACCGCTGCTCAGTTAAGAGTCTGTACACCCATAAGCGCTCACCAAGGAAACCATAAGTAACTTGGAAGCAATTCAGTTCAGACTACACTGAATTGAATTCCCAGGGCAAAGACAGGGCCATGATATGAAGTAAAAAACCTGAAAAGGTACTGAAATACATTGAAATCGTCTTCATATAGTCATAGGCTGAATGGTCAAGCACAGAAGATCGAAGTTCACAGTGCATATTATAATAGTAATAATAACACTGCTAAGGACTGCTTGCCATTTTCTCCTTACGATTTTTCCAATTTTCTCCACCACTTATTTTCAAAATTATCTACATATATATCATATAGCATGGATTTATTCTAAGCAAGTAGAAAATACTTTCTGTTTTATTTTTTGTAACATACGCTTGCTTATGCTCTATTTTCTGAAAAAAACGCCTTGCTAAGACAAATAATACTCATACGGTGCATCATGAAAAGGGTGAGAAAACTGGCTTATGACGTTTTTCTTGCAATGTAACAAGAAACGCATAATAATATTAGACAGCCCTACCGCAGGTCAGAATAATGGCAATGTTAATTCCAGGAAGGGAAACGCTATGGATAAAAAGAGTTACAGCTGTAGCAGCGTTTTTTTATTCAATTATGTGACCGGATAATATTCCCGCTGTGTGATGAAATGAGTTCGTTATTGCTGAAATTATATTAACTACTAAGTACTTGAAAATTTTTCAATTTCAATTCTGGTCATAAAAACTTAAAAAAAAACATAAAAGTATCACACAAATAATGTAATTTCAAACCAAACCTTTTCTCAAGAATTTTTGGAAAAGAGAAATATTCTGTAAACAAATTGTTATGTCAACACACGCACCCAGCGCAAGTTTTAAGGAATTATCAATTTCGACTCAATGCAACGCCACCATAAATCAATTGCATGCGCTTGGCCATGAAGTTGCTGTACGGTGGGACTCATTGCTTAAACAGCTTTTTAAAATATATAAAAATCTGTAAAAGCCTCGTCACATGCAATTTTTGATGCAGCATCGTGCCCTGACAGATGAGTACATTGCAAGGCACTGCTACAACAACAACAAGTAGATTGCATGTATGTATTTGCATAGAGAGCGACAATAGCGCACCGCCAGCGCCATCTGCAATGCAAAAGAAGCCAACTCTCAACTTTTGTTGCAAGAAAATCACAAGAGGAATAATTTGACATTTGTTTTGGTTATTGTTGCTTTCACACTTTGCAAGTGTAATTACTTTTCTAACACTCTTCACAAGTAAAATCTGCATTTCAACAAATGAATAGCAGACAAAATATGTTAGTAAGTTTTTTTCTGTATAGAGAGAATATGTATAAAAGTGCTTCGCGAAATTTCTTGATGTAAATGGGCAAGCCGAAATAATTTTCAACTGCTAAGTCTGAAATTCTTTTATATTTAGAAACGCAGCATCTTTGGCGATTGTGACGATGTTCGTTTTTGCATCAAAACTCATGAACATGAGAAATTCCATTAAGATGAAGCTTTAAGTAAATTAAGAACCAAGGGAAGATACAAGCCCAGTCACTTAAGCAGGTTTTCATATAGCGTTTAACTCAGTCTTATGCATTATAAGTAGATTGCACGTATTTTTATAGAGAACGGTAGATTGAGCGACTCTGGCGCCATCTGACATGGAAAAGTAGCCAACTCCCAACTTGTGTTGCAAGCAAAGCATACGAAGAAGAATTTGATATTTGCTTTGGCTAAGGGTGCTGGCACACTTTGCAAGTGAAATTATTTTTCTCACTCTTTCACTCAACTTTTCTAACATTTTTCGCAAATAAAAACTGCAATATACCTAAACAAATGAATGCGATACAAAATATGTTAGGAAGTATTTTTCTTGTATAGTTAGAATGTGTTTAAAAGTGCTTCGCGAAATTTCATGATGTGAATGGGCAAGCCGAAATAAGTTTCAACTGCTAAGTCTGAAGTTCATTTATATTTACAAACGCAACATCTTGCGCTATTGTGACGAGCTTCGATTTTACATCAAATCTCATGAACATGAGAAATTTCATAACGACGCAGCCATAAGTAAATTATGAACCATGAGAAGATATACTTGCGGTGCTTGCGCGTTACCATTAGCGTCATCTATGCTGTTAGCGCGAACGGCAGCGCAATGGCATCGCATACGTCTTTAACGAATGGCAACGCATCCTCAATAGATCTAATAGTGTGGATCAATGTGTTGGTTTTTTTATTCCCTCTAAGGCCGTGTGAAAATTGCGTCAAATCAAATACAAAACGCAGTCTTTCCCATCGGTTCAGCTAAGCAAACAAATTCAGTGGTAGGTATTTCGCTAAGAACGACCAAAAGAGTCCATTAAAACAGGTAGGAAGAAAACAATTTACGACCTATAGGGCAGATACCAAGCTGGGTAATATAAGGCTAGCATTTTATTTATAGTTAAATAGAAACAAAATAAATTAAGGTGTGAAGTCATAAAGTTTTTTATTTATATACACAATAAAACAAAACGATATATGAATATACATATACATATGTATGTACGTCGTATTTATTTAAAGAAAACGAATGATAAAATAATGCATGTGGCTGGGAAATCGTATTTGATATACAACTCAATAAAAATTAGTGATGTGCGCTAGAGTTTCGCAGAGCTTAGTGTAGCTACTGAGCTTTAAGCTACGCGTCATGGGAAGCAGCTTGCACTAGTATGTGAAGTAGTAAAGATTTCATGCGTTTATTTAGAGTAGGAAGATCACGCGATTGTTTAGAAGCAACGTGATCTGTTACAGTGACTTTTCATTCACAGCCAATTTTATCCTTCATTGTGACAGATCAGCTACAGAAGAGCAATATTATCTACTCGTAAATCGCAGTTTAAAATCACGCTAAGCAATAATCGAATCGCTACATATTATTAGATGTCACAGTTGGTTTCGTGATTTTTTCGTAGTTGTTACTTCGATTTATTATGCTATATTTTAATCGCTGTGCCAAAATCGAAGTGACATGAATATTTGCCTGTTTTTCATACGTAGTAAAAGCTTATGTCAAAGCCTTTCAAGTTTTGTAGAATTTTAGATTGTTTGTCAGCTTTTTCGGTCGCACATGGAAGTAAGATTCTAAATGGCATATTATGGAATCGGCTCATAAACAGTGCTCTTGAAAAAATTTTACGACATAATTTTTTCATACCGGCAATCCGTCGATATACAAAGTTCCTTAGAACCCGCGCCATTTTGATCGATCTCCATCACAGTACACCATTGATTTGTAATGATAAAATGCCAAACACAGCAACAACTGCCGTGATAATGATTTTGATACGAAAGTGCTGAGCCATGTGAAAATATTTAACAATACGATATTTGTTTGTTTGATTTTTTTTAACTATGTATGTTTTTTTACATTCTCCGATTTCTACGAAGTACTTAATATGTACATATGTGCACATATTTTTATGTGCCGTTTCGGATATAACCTCAAATTACATTTTCTAGAACGAAGTTCCAAGTAATCAATTACAGGAACTAGCAAACAGTGACCAGTGAATGGATGTTTTTTTTTCAAAATTGTTATTCGAGGTTATATTTTGTTTATATTTAGATTGAGAGCCAGAAATTTTCTTATCTACTCAAATAACAAATTTAAAGCAAACATTAAACAATGTATGCTTGATTAGAACAACTAATGCAGAAATAAACACAAATGTAACGAGTGGAAAATAACAGCAACAAAGTAAACAATGAATAAAAATACAAAGTACTTATAATGAAATCAGAGATCTAATCAAGAATACATAAAATATAATTAGCACAGTAAAGCAGTGCTAAAAAGAGAATGAGAAGGAAAAGCACAAATAAAGTAAAACTTGCGAAATATAAGAAGTTAAATAACATTAACCCAACACAATGAGCCAATGCGATTCATATACATATGTGTAGTAAAAAAGAGATTTGTGAAAACGTTGATAAACTTGATTGTGACCTGGAACGGATTACGACATACGTGCTGTGGCAGACAACCACTTTTTAAAATGTTGTCCGTCATGATGATATGCGTGAACTTGTTGCATGTTAATTAAAAAAAAATTGGCAGTTCGAGAGTTAATGAGAGTTGGAAAGAATACATACATAGCTGTTGATAAGCCTTACGGACCCAGCTGACACTACATGTTAACATGAACCCGATAGCACTTTCTGTAATAAGCGATTGTTCGATCTAAGTTACTGTATGAGGTGGTTGTATGGTGGCCAGATTTGGGCAAGTCGTCAAATCTTAAAAATTCACAGATCTATTGAGAGCAGCATGCGTGTTCTCTTATAACAACGCAAGGCGAAGCTTTTCAGATCTTTCTTGACAGCCTACCCTTAGATCTAGCACTACGCCGAGCAGCGACAACGTCAGCCCTGCGTTTAGGAGAATCTTCCAGTGGGGGAACTAAAATCATAAAACAAAAAACGATTATAGTTTTTTCTCGAAGCACAATAGTTTTGGATAGTAACTTTATGACAAACTTTCCCAGCAGATTTGATTCGGTGGAGTCGGATCGGTGCAGCGAAGCAGGGTTTACATATGCACCGATGGTTCTCTGATAAACGGTAGGGTTGGAGAGGGCGTATATACGAAGGTCCGAGACCTACAACTTTCCTTCAGACTACCTGATCAATGCTCTCTTCAAGGCAGAAGCATCAGCTAACATGTAAGCCGCGCTTTGGAAAGGAAAACACGGTAGCGTGAAGAAAATCTTTATTTTATGCGGCCATAAAATCACTTGGCTCTTACTTATTCAATTCTAAACTAACATCAAACTGTCGCCAATCACTTCAAGAGATAGTCCACTAGAACAGTGTGCATCCCATAGGTACGACCAGGCAGATTCTTACTGGCAAAGAACACTTAAGTATACCTTTTTACCACAATTAGAGTACCTACGAAAGATGGCTACAAACTACAGGGTGTCGAAAATCAAAGCAAACCTGGCCAAAATTGCATCTTAAGAGTCGGTATGAAATTTTACCGTCGATGCTGTAGAAGATGACGAAGAGGAGAAAACGATGGATCATCTCATCTGTAACTTTTCAGCGTTAAGTGGCGCCAAAAAGCGCTACATAGGCGCTCCCTTATAATATACGCCAGGCCGTGGAATATGATATCAAATTATCAATAACCTTACTAGGTCCTCAAATTCTTTTGAAGAGGAGGGGTAATGGTGTATTTTCGTGGTGTTACGTATCACAACTGGCCTCCAGACGGCAGCTACTTCAAACTAACCTAACAAGCGATATTCGCCGCTACCTGGCGGATACTTTTTGAAGTTAACAACTTAAACGGCGCAGTCAAAAGTAGTTTATTGAGAGTGAAGTTCTATTGCGCATAGTGTTTTAAGGAGCTATTGTTTTTTTTTGTAACTCCATTTAATTTGTTTTATGGAGTTCGAAATTTTAACAAAATCACAAAAAAATCAAATTCACGTAATTGTACTTTGTTGTGCACCATCTATTGTCATACAATCGGCCAAGCATACGCTGTGTCATACGTTCCTGTGCCATATACTGCTACTTAGTGGCAGGACAAATCACAGGTTCATTGGTTCTCATTGTTCCAGCTAATTGTTCCCTTGATGACGGTTGTGATTGGTTCTATGATCGCGATTATTGCTGAGCGTGAGTGCGAACGAAAGGCAGGTGATATCACAAGAGGTCACCACGGCGATTCCTGCTGTCACTGCTATCTATCGTGATACTTAAGTCACTGTGACAAAGCCATAGTTAAAACAATATTTGCCAAAGCTACAGCCTTTTAGTGTGCTTCGGTTGTTCTTTGTGAAAGATTAAGGATTAAGACTGATTGTATTGGTAGCGTTACCAAGAACTTTCGGCGAACAAACTAAAACATCCTACCAAGAATCAGGTTTAGGGTCGTTTTCTCAAATAAACGTTGAAGTGTGTCGGTTCGATAAAAACATTTTTTTGTAAAAAGAATTCGTGTTTATAGGGCTGATAAATTTTTAAAGTTCTCATGAGAGAACGGCCCTTAATAATATAAATATTGTGGCGATTATTAGCATTTCTAACATCACTATGCTGTTACTAAATACATGTACACCAACAATAAAGCAATCGGCCACATTTATGTAAACATCAAAGCAAGCAGTCACACATACACATACCAGCAGCTTGAAAAAAGAGAAACAATCACACATCACGTTATCATCAGCTAAGAGCAGAAGTTGTTACACACACATACACACGCATATAGCTAAATAACCAAGTATCAGATACAACTGTTCCAGAAGGCCTGTTCGTGAAAAGTCTAGACCTTCGGAGAAATATGCAAAGGAGGCAACAGAGAGTATAAAAGGAGTGCAAGCTGAGGGATAATCAATTAGTTTTATTTAAATACTCTATTAGTGAAGTCTAATTGTTATTGTGAACTACTACTCTCAGAGTAGTCTAACCCTTTCACCCCTGAGTTTTTTTTCGAAATCAGGCGGTGTTTTCATCATTACGACAGCTAATCCTGTAATATGACTAAAATATAAGATGTTTGGCATACCTGAATCCTTACCGTTATCCTGGGATATATAATCCCAATACCATTTATTAACATTTATAGGTGGGACGAATAAGTCCCAATAATACCAAAAGAGCCAAAAATTTGTACACATCTAAAGGTATAAACAAATATTGGGATATTATTATCCCACACAAATGCATTATTGGGATTATATGTCCCAATGCAGTTATAAATATAAAAAACTTACTTTTTTCATTATAATTTCTTTCCAATTTCGAAGGAATAATATTTATTCACACCTTAACTTTACAGCAAGCGGTATATTACGAATAAAAACGGTACCAGATAGACGTTTTACACTGAAATACAACGCGTTACTGATGAAATTTCGCGACATGTCTGTGCAAAATATTGCGTAACGGGAAATTTGATGTCAATAATGACGGAATGCGGTTACTGATCATCAAAGAAGGCTTCAAGGTTTTATTGGGCACATTTCAATGCGTAATTGGATAAAAATTTAAAGTTATACACATATTTGAAGTTTGCTGGGACGTATTGTCCCAGTAGGGGCGAAAGGGCTAAATAAAGACCATTTTGCAATACTGAATATTGGAGTTATTTATTTGACAGTTGAGCGATTCGAACGTTAGCAGAAGGTGCAAAATAATGGGAATCCCCCAAAAGTCGTTACAATATAAATAAAGTCGTCTTGGCAACTATTATTAGTTTGGACAACCCCAAACTGGTGCTTTGAAAGTGCACAACTAGATCCTTGATCTGGTGAGAGAAGCACACAAATACAAATTCAATTACCTAGTGACCCAATAAACAGAATACTTCTAAAACGAATACCGTTATAAAACTTAATAGCTTTACGCAGTGTCTTCATCTACTACAGTGACAACAATTTCTGCTTCAGCTTTTGATTTGTAAATTACTGGGTAACCTAGTTAACGTTTAATTTTCTACATTTTTCAAATTTTTACATGCAATGTCTGTACGTCAAGCTTCGGCCGTTGTAACATATTTAGGTCTACAAACTCTAGCTTAATAATTTTGTACGAACGCATTGCAGCAATTCATATGCATATGCACAAGTGACAAGTATTAACTAGACGGCCAGAAGCTATGGTGTGTATTATTTACGTTGCCAGGAAAACTGGTTTATTATAGTTGAGTCCTCTTTTTTCGGCGTCAACGGTTTCCAACTGTACACTCAAACGATGTGCTAGTGCGTTAAAAAACCTGTTAAGTAATTATTGTATGTCAATCCGGATTTGGTTAAAATGTTTTGGCAAGTATGTACAGGAAAGTAAGGAAGACAGTTAAGTAACTTTCTACTCAACAAAAGGGGAGTTCGTTAAAATTTTAGGTGAAATACCTTAAAGAAATTGAAAACTGAGGTCACTTGAGTTTAAAGTACGCAGTTACCACAACTTGAGCTCAGAACTAATGATTGGTTTAATTAGGTCAAAACGACTGATATAAAAAACTGCTCAAGCTGACTCGCTGGTCAGTTGGCGTCAGAAGTGTTTCCATTATGACACATTACTGACTCGAAGTCGATAAAGCAGTGCTTGGTCAAAACCCCACGCTAAAATTTTGTGTTCATTTATATCAGAACCCATTTCATTTTTCCCGTTGATTCACTACGTTTTGGCATTAATTATTACTGGGATGCCTGCTTGCCAATGAAGACAAGTAAGGGTGTCTAAGTTCGGGTGTAAACGAACATTCGATATATACTCAGCGTGGGTTTCAATTGTACAGTTCATTTCAGATACTAGTACTGATACTTCCTACTGAGGCATATTTTAAAAACAAACTATTCCCAAACAAATAAGGGAGTCTAAGTTCGGGTGTAACCGAAGTTGGATTTACGCTGCTGTTTATTTTACATATTTATTTACATATCTGCATTATAAGGAAACATACCTAAAATTTGAAGCTTTCGATATGCTTCAATATTATGAACTTTGGTAACATAACGGTTGATCGTAACGACATAAACGAATCGAGATAAATATAGACTTATAGACCACATATCGCTCATTTGCTTTAATAGCGTCATAACTCAAAAAACAAAATTTTCCAGGAGAGCCAAAGATTTTAACTGCCATATGTTGCGCATTTTCGTTTTATAACACGTGCTAAATTTTTAACTGATCACGAAGATTCTTTTGTACAACATAGATCATGATATTGGGTACGTTGATATGTTATTAACTCAAAAGTCATGTTTTTGAGTTATGACGACGTTGCAGCAAATGAGCGATATCAAAATGCTCAGGATGAAAAAAGGAATTGATTTAGTCATATCCATCCGTCTATCTGTGATCACGATACTTGAGTAAATATTGAGATATCTTATTGAAATTTGGTATATGAGAAATATTTCTTGTTATAAGCCTAATATGTTGATCGAATTTTATTACGAGGGATTTATTTTTTGGGGGTCTAAAAATGTGTTGTTGTTATATGTATAAAAAGAAGGCATGGTTATTATGTGATTCCACTCATTTCAAATAGCACTCGTCTGCCAAGGAACAAATGTAAGTAGCTTTCGAGTTAATTTTGTGTACTATTTTACTATTTATTCAGTGTAAACAGAGAAAGGGGGCTTCACTTGTGGCGCTGAGCCTTTGACTACATATTGTTGATCCACACCGTTTTGCTGTGAAAACACCGTCTTGGTGTAACAAAATTAAGCTATATCTTCAGAATCATATATATTATTTCTAATTGCTGTTTTTATGTACGGCTCCCTTTTTCGCTCTTATTTCGAATCCTAATCTATAATTAAGGTATTGGTTGTAAAGATGGAGATTCGGGCTATTAGCGGCTTTGGGCAATTTTGGTCGTAGTGCTTTTTTTAGCTATATTTTATTAAAATAATTTATTAAAAATAAACGATTGTGAGCACGCAAAGAAATCTATTTGTACTATGGCACTATTGTGAATATTTGCACTGTATTACCGCAGTTGCTACCATAGGCTAGATAGCAGCGCGAGCTGTAAGTTTTAATTGATTAGCGGCAGTTGCTGTTATACGCTAGATGGCAACGCAAGCTGTAAGTTAATAGAACAGCTGATTTCTGTTGATATTTGGTAAGAGACTTTTATATTGGTTGCGCAAGATGCACACGGGTCAAGCTCGTTTTTCATAATCCGGTTGCGAATTACAAGCGCTAGTAAAAGAAAGGAAGTAAAATCGTCATGGCTTAAGTCATTTAAACAAGTTATCGCTTGCTGTTTGGGCCATGATCTTTTGAAGAAACTTCGCATTTCTTATAGAAGCGTTGAAATAAATTTTAATCTGCTGTTAATGTTTAAAATAAAAAATAAAACTATTTTCTAAGCCAACTATAAATCAGGAAGTAACTCTTAAGTGTGTTTTTTAATAACCGTTACGGTCCCTGCCTATAAACAGAATATTGTATTCATGTTTTATTATTTTGTAAATATTTTTGTTGACTTAAGATTTGCGACGCAACTTGTTCTTATTTGTATATTTAATTGTGTTTATAAGTGACTTCTTCTTCACAAACAATTTTTTATTAGAACGTCGGGAACCTAGATTTTATGCTTTTACGTTCTGTATTGAAATTTTTTATTTTTATTTTTTCATAATTCTTACCACCCACTGTTTTTCCATCACTTGAATTGTAGTTTCTAGTTACAATAATGGAAGACGAAAATCCAAGAAATAGTCTTTTGTAAATATTTACATTAAGCATAAAGTACTTTTGAGTTCATAGCTCCCCATGGTGCGGTAGCCCACTTTTTTTTCAAATATTTAATTGTTATTCTACTTTATCATCAAACACATGCTATTTTTATGTTTCATCTTAAAAGTATACCACATATACTGATGACTCCTACTACATACTGATATATATGTATATGGGATATGCGTACTAGGATGTTAAGAACATTGGGACTAAATTTCGAAAAGACGAAGTTCGATCCTTCGCACGTTAGCTTCGGTTAAAGCGGTTCGCAAAGGCTCACCTAGGCCAGTGATATTAGCTTGTTGTGATACCACGAACAGGTACCATTATATTTCCTCTTCGAACCATGCTGAGTCCTTGGTGTCACACACCACGACCTGGCGAAGATTTTCCAGAAAGCGAGCTCCCAGAGAGCGCTGTCTTGTGCCACTTAGCGCAGATGAGGTGGAATCACCACCGCTCCTAACAATTCATATCTAAAAAACTCCGTTTCCTTCTCGTGTTCGGTAAATTCACCTTCGTAGAATCCCTATGATATTTACAAATACAATTCGTATATTTAGCATATGCTTGCCAGTTGTTGCCACAATTAACCGTAATAAAATGTGTAAATTAGTCAAGCGTTGAGGCTTTGGTTGTTGCTGGTGGCATGGTTTTCATGTTTTACCGTCTTTTTTCCCTCTACCTACAACTTGACTTTCAAAAAATATGCGCGCACATGTGTTTTTTTGAAATATGTATTCTTCCTTCCACTTATCTCTTGTATTATTTAATTTCATATCCATCGCTTTGTGTTTTATTGGTGTATTGTTGTTTGTTTTTCTTTTTTTTTCTTAATTTTTTTTATGATTTAGTATTCCCTATTGTTCTCGCGCACAATTCATATTCGACCACATGCAAAGCAGCAATTCATTAACTTTACTGACTCACCTTTTACAAATACACAAACATTACGTACATTATTTTTCTACTTCTTAGTCGTCTTTCTTCTATTGTTGGTTTTGCCTTTAGAAAACATTGTATGAAGCGGCTTAAAATTGTTTTTTAAGATGAAAAAGTATGCCCCATGCATTTTAGATATTTGTTTTTTTCGTTTACAGAGGTTAAGTGCTGCTTGGAGAATGTTTGCAAAGCATGCCAACTGACGGAGTGACCAAGTGACTGCAAAAAGTGAGGACTTGACCATCTATTCTTTGCACTTAATTATCCGATGCAACTGAAAGAGAGAAATTAGCTGGCACATATCAATCTTCCTACGCAATTGCTAAAGAAAAATGCAAGCTGTCTCGCAAAATTTTTGCTAAACAGGCAGAACAGCTCAAGTCTATATATATTAGACACAGATGTTGTATCTCAATGCAAAAAATACTGTTAAACGCGCCAGAAAATAGTCCACTCATAGATTCCATAGGGGTGACAAAATAGCTAAGTGATCAGAAGCACATGGCTCCTATACCAGTACGTTTGCAGGTACTCAGGCTTGCAACACGGTACCCGAAAGCTGATGAATATATGTCATAGCAACAAATTAAAAATGCATCTTGTGCTACAAACGAAACCAATTAAGGTGTTATCGCGCACCACATCTAATCTAAGCCATATCACATAAGCACAAACCAACCCTTACATCTATAGATTTGGATGGCTTCTAACACTTTTGGGAAGTTGAAAGAATTATAGAGGCAATTTACGTAATTCCGGTCTAGGTGAGGAACGAAACTTGTTCTTGAGACTTCTTCGATGAGAAAGTATTATTCTGTAACGAATTTGAGGAGTTCCTGATATTATGCACCTTCTGCTAACGTTCAAATCGCTGAACTGTCGAATAAATAACTCCAATATTCAGTATTGCAAAATGGTCTTTATTTGGACTACTTTGGGAGTAGTACTTCCCAATAACAATCATACTTCACTTCACAACTAATAGCGAGTTTAAATCAAACTTATTAGCTATTCCTCAGCTTGGGTTGCTTTATACTCTCTGTATATGGAACAGTTGTATCGCATACTTGGTTATTTAGCTATATGCGTGTGTATGTGTGAGTAACCTCTTCTGCTCTTAGCTGATGACTACATATGTGTATGTCGCCTTCCTTCTATGTGTGTAAATGGATTACTTTGATGTGCTCATGTACAAAAGTGTGGCTGCTTGCTTTGTTTTTGCTGTGCATTTATTTACTAACAGCAAATTGATGCTAACATTAGTCACAATACCCTCCTCTGTCTAAAATGTATGATAGCATCGTTCAGAAATCTGTAGTTTGGCACGCATAGTTCCTTATACTCTGCTTATTTCACTTCCTTAAAAGAAAGTATAGACCAGTGATGCAAAAAACCAGCAAAGCTGCGAAAACAAACACAGAATTATTTGGAGTTGTATTTGTGTACAAGAAGAAGGAAGAAAATGTGAGCAGAGACATGATATCTTTACTGCTTAAAAACTGCTTCAACGCTTGCTCTGCTGAATCTCAGTCGTTGCGCCCACCCGACATGTAGGGGAACGTCGAATAAATTTCTGATGCTCTGAGCGATATGAAGGACACTGGAACGCGCATATGTTAGCTGATTACTGCTGAAGTATTCAGATTAGTGCTCCTGATTTCACTCACAAAAGAAAGTCTATTATAAGAAAATTTAACTCACTGTAATTGATATTAATAAAGTTTATTTATTTAAAATAAAATAAAATTTTTCTTAAAACTTTATATTAAATATTTCTGAAACTACAGCTGCTCGGAAAAAAACGGCTTTTGCATTTCAAATAACGGTTAAAAGTACTTTAACTGTCATTTACTATATCCAGTTCAACAGAACCCAAGCACGAATGAATCCTTATAAGGCAAATGCGTTAGGGAAATATTGTAGCGAATATTAGCATCACTATAATGTTAGTGAATAATGACACAACAAAAAAGCTAGCAGCCACACTTATGTACATGTACACATTAAAGCAAGCAGCCACACTTATATACAAGGCAACGAAGAATATTCCATACACATAACCAGCCGCTTGAAGCAGATATATTATGTAGCCGGCAGCTAAGAGCAGAAGTTGTTGCTCACACATACACACGCATATGGCTAGAAGAAAAACATAGACTACAGATATACATGTATATAGCTAAATAACCAAGCATGGATAAAACTGTTCTAGAAGGCATATTCGTGTAACGTCTAGACCTTGAGAGAAATGGAAAACTAGGTAGCCGAGAGTATAAAAGCAGCGCAAGCTGAGGAATCAGTAATCAGTTTGATTTAAACACGCTATTAATGAAGCATAACTGCTATTGTGAAGTACTACCCCCAAAGTAATCTAAATAAAGACCATTTGCTCTTGAGGGCATCTCTGTTATAGACTAATGATTTGCAAAATTCTACAAATCGCCTGGGCGTGTATTCTAAACAAATACAGCAATATTTACTCCTTTTTTCGCGTGTACTCATAACTATCAAATAGCGAATTAAATATTTTAGATACAGCTTATGTTATCAACTCAAATACCTACACTTCATAACTCCGAAACAGTTAGGGTTCCCACTACAAATTGTCAGACAGCACCATATCGACTTATACTTCCCATAAAAAGGCAACTGGCACTAAAAGAAAGACATAGAATGAGGCAGAAATAAAGTAGGAAAAATAGAGGGAAGATGCGAAGATTAAAAGAAGGCAAATAAATATTTACTCAGAATAATTACTGACGGGTCCGCCACATGGCATATAAAAACTTTTAACAAACGTCACAAAAATACGGTAGAGTTGCCTAAATTCCTAACGATTATTATCATGAATTAGTCATTTTGTTAATAAAATCCTCTTCTGTTTTAATAACTTTTAATCTAATTTGAAGGTCGCAGCGCGCTCCGTTTGTAAACAATTAAAGAAAAATTAATTGCGTTTCTGCCATCTTTACGCCGTTACAACATCTGTTCGCGTTTCTGACCTTTTTTAATTACATAAATCTCTGCATTTTCTCTCTCAATTGATTTTGTTTCCTTCAGTGCGATTTTTCCTTGCTTACACTCATTATTTTTCGTTAAATTGCTTGATTTTCTACGGAACTTGAAGGTTGCCGCAATGCAGAAATAAAAGCAAAAAATATACATAAAAAGTATTTTAACTCAAAAACTCGAAAACTCCAAATGCCCTTAACGCTTAACAATTATTGCTTCTTTCAAGAAGCATTTCATTTATTATAATTAAAATATTTGTTTTTTTTCTCGCCATATTCTCTTGGGCATAAACAGCAAATATACACACACACATACACCAGCTTATGAACAATAGGCCACCACAAATACCTTGGCGAACTTGGCGATTTGCCACCGTGTTGCCGCAAGTAACATATTACTACTGTACAACTACTGTGCAGCCAACAGGTAGACTGAAGACAGTTGCTTGCATAAAAAAGGGGGGCGAGCAATCGTTGTTGTTTTGGTTTGATAATTTTTCTATTAAAGTACTGGCAATCACCGCCAAACGTCCTGCCCGAATTGAAATATATTGGGACGATTTTCGCCATCGCTTGTAAAATTTGTTTCTGAGACAAACCGGTTTCGGCATTATTGTTGTAGCAGTGTTGTCGGCATTGTGCCATCTTCAGTGCCATTTTTCGGTCGAAAACGTTGCAGATCTATAAAAGAAAATGAATCAGTAATGCTCGAACTTGGTCGGTTGCATAATCTTTAGAAACTTTAATGAAAAACTTCCTGCTTTCCTTTCCCTATTTCTAAACGGTATCCCTTTTAACTATTAATTCCCTACCCATATATTTCTTTTCGTATTCCTATCCCTATCCCTAACCCTATTCATTTTCGTATCCCTAAAAATTATCTTTATCACTATACCATTACTATCTCCTTTACTATCATTATCATTATTCCAATCCTTATACATGCCATTTCTAGCCCTATCCCAATCCTTATGCATATCCCTAACCCTACCCTAAATCCTATCAAATGTTTATACAAATTCAAACTAAAAACTTGGTTGCTTAAAATATATTAAAAAGCATAAAAATTTAAAAAGTTTAAAAATTAAAAAAAATTTAAAAAATTTAAGCACTTCCTTTTTATAAATGGACAAAAATTAGCGAAAAATTTCTCTTTATATAAAGACATATTCTTGCTAAACTTTGATTTTTAAATTTGACATAGAAATTGCAAAAATATTTATGAGAAGTAAAAATATAAAGTGGATTAGGCTATAAATTTTTAGCCTCTAGCTCATCGAGAAGTTACTTAAAACCCGGTTCAAATTTCCAAATTATTATCTAATTTTTTCGATCCGTGCGCCACCTAACGGAATTTTTTCTCCTTTTGTTCCTTTGTCACGGTGTCTTAACCTGTCTCTGAGGTTTCATGTTTGTAGCTCAATGAGAAGTTACTTAAAAGCTGGTTTGAAAATTTTCAAATTCTTATCTAATTATTTCGATCCGTGCGCCACCTAACGGAATTTTTTTCTCCTTTTGTTCCTTTGTCACGGTGTCTTAACCGGTCTCTGAGGTTTCACGTTTGTAGCTCAATGAGAAGTTACTTAGAAATCGATTGCAAGATTTGTAGGAAAAGCGGACAAACATTCAACCGACCTAATATAAAGGAAGTAAAAAAAGGTTTTTTAATATTTTCTTTGTTTTTTAGAAGAAATAAATCTTTCTTAAGTTTAAAATAAAAATTTCAATTAAGTGATGAAAAAATTTAGCAGACATATTTGCGTGATCATATATTTTTCGAAGTGACCGTATGCGCAATCATGCATGCATCCCAAGTAGCTGCAGCCGCAGGAAAGTACTGGCCTTAAGCAATTTGATAAAAAAAAATTGTCTGTTGTGGTTATTGCTTTTTAATTGAAATATTTTTAGTGGCACTTCTTTTTGCACTTTTCGCATGTTGTGTTCTGCTGTGCGCAATGAAGATCGCTTCACTGCACTACAAAACATACTTGTACTTATTTAAGTACCCATAAAACCCTATTAACTTGCTGTGCATCCTTTAAGATTTAAGTACAATGAACGTGAGTTCAGATGGTGCAAAAATTTACAGTAGTTACAATGGATACAAGCGTTGACCCTTAAAAAGCACTGTCTCCTATATTTAACAGTCCGCACTTGCATACATAAGCAACTTTATATAATTTTTATTTTTTTTTATTGTTTTTTGGATTTGAAAATAAAAACATATATTTTCAGTTATGCCTTGGCGTGATTTATGACTTCAGTTAAGAGTAATTTTTTAAAAAGTTCAAAATTCGACCAAAAGCTTAAACCAAACAGAGCTAGTCATCCTTAAGCAACTTGCTCGCCTTTTGTGCGGTTTTGTATGTAAATTCATTAATTACTTTTTTACTACAATTCCTTTGGGCATTATTGGTTTTTCAAGCATTTTGATGATTTCCACTCAAGTTTAACTTAAGCAAGCTAAAGAAGTGATGGTAATTGTCAAGCCTTTATGAAACTTAGCTACCGACTCGACTACCACTATTGAAGATACGAGAGGTTCGCATATTTATGTGAGTTTTTGTCGTGGTAGAGTAATTTGTGCAGCGAAATTCAGTGTGGTTAGTTCTGGTTTAAGCTGCTGATAGGGTTTGCAGCATGGGGCCCTTGGTAATGCATTTTTAATAAACATGGCGGGAATCGACAAAAGTTCGGCAGGTTGCTTGCAATATAATCGTAAGAAATGATCTTCCTATTTACATATACATCAAACTAACTGTGTGCGAAAATCACAAAAACAATTTCAATTCGTAGACACAAGTCAAGGTCTTCCCTATTTTGATTAAGTTAGACGTTTGTTAACGTACTACTTAGTTCCATTGGACGGTACAGTATATTGATTGTAGTAGTAATTTCAATCCTTGTAAGACTCGAGCCGCGTCACATCATAGCCGCAAATAAGATAGGTCATTGTAGGAAGAATGAATCCATGCCTTAAATCTGCACTCGAAACGTCCCCCAAGCGCTCTTCCTTAAATCAAAATATACGTTTAAAATTATTAATTAACTAAATAAAACTATATATAAAACAAATAAGGACGGGACTGTCTTCGGCTGTGCCGAAGACTTCATACCTTTCATGAATGGGGCTGAACAATAATCCTATCCCGTCCGTAATCTCCAAATAATCGGATGTATAGGATAAGAAATATATAGTGAACAGATGTACATACCTAAACGATTTTTAAGACACAATATAAAATAAAAAATGGCACAAAAAAAACCCCCTTATGTGAACGATCGGTTGTATGGGATATAACTATATATAGCTCCGAACAAAGTGATTTTTTCAGGATAGCTTCTATGATATATTAGAATATATATCACCGAGTTTTACGTGTTATACTTTATAAATTAATAAAATTATCTGAACGATCGGTTGTATGGGAGATTTATGTTATAGTGGTCCGATCCACTGATGTGTCATATAAACAAAAATACATCATTGTGCCAAATTTGCATTGAGTATCTCAAAATTTGAGGGACTAGCTTGCGCTCAAACATACAGACGGACGGACGGACAGACGGACATGGCTATATCAACTCAGTTCGTCGCCCTGATCAATTCGGTATACTTAATGGGGAGTCTGTCTTCTATATTTCCCAACGGTACAAACATCGGACCAAAGTTTAATATACCATTGAAAGGTATAAAATAACAGAGTTGAGTGTGTGTCTGTGTCTTTAAAATATATAAGAAGCAACTATTCACCACCTCGAAAAGTAAGGGGTTTTTAGTTTCGAGCAGTTTTCAGTGGTTTAAACACTTCAACGGCATCTAACCCAGCCTTTTAGGAAATATGTATACACATCAAATCATATATTCAAATTTACCTATTGAAACTGAAAGAAAGGCTGTTCTTCTTTTTTCAAAACTTTCGTAGGCTTAGCGACCAACGTTGGGCGCTACCACAATCACAACTTTTATTGATATGTTTGCAAACATATTTTCATCAGTGTGAGTAATAGTAGGAGTGGATCAAAATACTCAATGGTGGGTTAAGAGAGTTATCGACACCCCAATTGCCCTAGAAGGTTAAACGTGGTCGTATAAAATCGTTCCCTAGATGGCCGGACTAGTACCTCAATGGTGCAATGACCACAGCATCGATACACACACCAAAATCGTCGATACAACGAAAACAACAACAACTAACTCTTATCGTTCCTCATGTAACTAAGGGATTGTTGCGGGGACTCCCAACTGCCCTAGCAGGTTGAATATGGTCATATTAAATCGTTTCCGAGATGGCCGGACTAATACTTTAATGGTGCTTGTTACCGGACCGTATCGGATCTATATCCGGAAATGGATCCTTATAACACCCCAAAATCTTCTCTACACAACAGCTAAATCTAATCATCGCGCTCTTATGCAAGTTAAGTTCCCACGTAAGCACCTGCTACCTAAAAATCAATAGAACTAGATTTACATGCATCGAGAGTGAACATTTTTCTTCCATCTACTTTCTAATTTTTTCCCATCATACTCTATTAAATTTAATTATATACTTATTTAAAATATGTTTTTCTTTTCTTTGCAAGTGAGTCTAAAAACATGAGTTCGTTACAACATTTAGAGCTTCTAGAGAGATGTGAAAGGTATAGTCATTTGTATGATACTGTTCACATACTTAATGGTAAATATGTTAATCGCGTGTTTTGATAATAAGTTGTGAAATCATTATAATAATTAAATCACATTTTTGATTAACAAAAATTTGAATAAGTAAATAATTAGCTTGACATAATGAAAATCGGTCATTATTCAATTAACTTTTACAATGGGAACCAATTAATTGCGCTACTTAATTATTAATTAGTTGTGAAGTCGCATTTATTTTTTACATTCTATTTGATATATGTGTTTTGTTTATCATTTGCTTTCGTTTAACGTAATTTTTTTGTCGAATTTGTGGAAATGTATAACATATCGTTTAAATCTCATTCATTAAATTTAAATATTCATGTGTGTTTAAACAATTTGCATGCGATTAAAAAACGCATGCAAGCGCTAACAGGTGTTTTTGTTTATTTTTTCAGTAAAATTTTTTTTACATAATGAAATATTTTATTATGCAACTCACTATAGGGGGCAGTGCACGTAAAGCACAAAGCCGTGAACAGAGCTGCTCTCGTAATATAAAACAATGCGAATACATAATACACAAATTGTCAATGAAAACAAATAACCAATTAGTAGTAAAAAATATGGAAACATTTGCGTAAGATGTTATGACTGATTATCTCAGCTTATATATTTGTAAATACTAGAGTGTTTAATTTTCAAGTGATATTTTTTTTGTCCTAGCCGTATATCCGATTATTTAGAGAAAGTACCAAGTGATTATGTTAAATAACAACTGTAACAACTACATATCTTTTCATTTATTATAACTGCTCCATTTGTCTATGTAGTATACCATGAATGTTAAGTTAATTGTTTTACACGTGGACTCGTTCTAATCTCATGCAAAAATACAACTCTATGATATGCATATATTATCTGAAATGCAGCACTGACGATCAGCATCGTCGTGGTCGCCTATAAATACCGTGTAAGCAGTGTAACTTGTGAGCCTTTTTCGCAGGGGCCGAAACTGTTATTCCTTTTATATATAATTCATTGCAAAACTATTAATTTTGGACTTTTAATATATTTGGATCAATATAAAAATTATTTTAGGATTTTTTATTTCCTGAGTCCGATAGAACTGAGTTTAACTAGTTCTATCGGACTCAAAAATAAAATACAGATTTTACTTTTATACTGGACTTTTATTGAAAAAGTTCGAATAATAAAAAGGATGCATGATTCGACATGATATTGCTATAAGGATACCTGGGAACCGAAACATTTTCACCTAGGACAATTTTTTGACCAGGACTTTTTCGACTCCGAGAAAAAAAATTATTATTTTCCGTCCATGCTTTTTCGTTTGAACACCGTGCATGTTTAGTTCGTCATATTGCTACAACAAAATAAAAGGAATAGTTGGCTCTGCCTACATCTTAGGAACGGCAAGTCCCGCGTGTCACAACTCATAAGTACGGTCAGACTTAACTTACTCAAAAATATGAGATCAAACTTTTTAAAAAATCAAAAATAAATCAATACAAAGCGCGAAACACCTGCGAAGAGATTTTAGGCCGAACTTCTCTCCCAATTTGTGCCGCGCTCTTTTAATTTTTCATACAAATTCTGGGGACGGAACCTACAGGTTTACGCCGACTTCGAAGGGCATCTGCAAAGTTCTTACTGAGAAGGTTTTATGGCAAAAATACTCTCCGAGTGTTTGCCAATATCTGCCGAGAGACGACCCCGCTTAGGAAACCTTTTTTCTAATTGATCTTCGGTGTAGTAGGCGGAGCACGCTACCACCACACCAAGGCGCCACCGGTAGTCTACATTTGTAGAAAATTTTGGAAAAAGGTAAATAAAATAAAAATTTTCTAAACAGCAGGCCTCCAAGTTTTCAGCAGCTTCCTAACTATCAATTCTAATCCCGGTCTGTCCGGTAGTCTACATTTGTAGACATCATATATACTATATGAGAATTTTCACCATATTAATGACTTCAACTTGTGGAAGCATAATTTTTCCATCTGCTATTACTACAAGCTTTCACTAGGGTATGCACCTTGTCGATGGCGTGGTGATTTAGCCGAACTCCATAGCTCCCAATCATGTTTCTGAGAGCTTGAAGGCATACAATATATGCAGTGCTGCCTTAAAGGAGGGCTGCGGGATTTCGGTGTAGAAAGTTGTTGCTGTTGGGTGATTTGTTGCCAAAGGGGATACCCGGCTGTATATCAATGCAACCTTCTCGATATTTTGTGTTGATAACAAGAAGGAGAGGGGAGAATTAGAGTTGCAAGCGAACCAATCGAATTTTTCACTACACTAATACAGCAAAATACACAGTTTAGCTTGTGTCGGTTAGGACAAGTCACATGTCTTATATCTTTAATAGAGCAAAAAATTTAATAAAAGCCGTTTTTGTTTCTAAACCAAGTTTGATTAAGTATGACGGAAATCGTATACTCAATTATTCACAGTGTCGGAAAATGAATAAAACAAAATTAAGCAAAAGGTCGATGTCTGAACGTGCTTGAAACATTAAAATAAATATGGAGCAAAAGACATTGACCGTAGATTAATAAACGAAGAAACAAACACTGACACTGACGAAATATTCGGACGCTTAAAACTGATTTACAAAAAAACAATGCAATCACGCAGGTACAACAAAAAGAGTTAAAAAAAAATAACTTATATCTAATTTTGTATTAGTAAAAGCAAACATCCAGAGTCATAAAGATTCAGAAAGGAATCCTAAGTCGGAGGGTTTACGCTCTTTATGAGCTCATTTAGGAGTCTGAAATGAACGCATTTCCCTTTCTTGCAATGGTCGTCCGATATGAGCCTTATTTCATGTTTCGAGGCTAAATAGGAGTCCTATATGACACTTATTGGACTCATAAACAGCTCATTTTTGGCACTTATGGGACTCGGAAAATACTCTTTTAGGGCGATAATCAAAGGAATACATATGTATGTACATATATATTGTGGCGAATACAGTAAGCAGCCAAACTTATGTACATGTACGCACATAACAAGCAGCTCGAAGTGAAGAGATGTCTCACAACACACATGTAGTCATCAGCCGAAGTTGTTACTCACACATACACACGCATATAGCTCAATTACCAAGCAGTAGATACAACAGTTCTAGACGGCGAAACGTCTAGACCTTAGTAGAAATATGCGGACGAGGCAACAGAGAGTATAAAAGCGGCGCAAGCTGAGGAATGACTAATCAGTTTTGATTTAAACACGCTATTAGTTTGTGACGTATAATTGTGAAGTACTACTCCCAAAGTAATCTAAGTAAAGACCAGCTTGCAATACTGAATATTGAGTGATTTATTCAACAGTTTGCGATTCGAACGTTAGCAGAAGGTGCATAATAACCAGGATTTCCTAAATTCGTTACAATATGTACCTCTTACATATAACAAATACAAATTCCTATTGAATTTATCCTTTGAAATTATTTTTATATTTGGTTATTATATAAATATTCGGCGTTTTATAACTACAAATACAAATACAAATTATTGTAAGTAAGTTAATGGCCACTTTTGCGTTTTCAATTTATGCATAGCAAATTATTATTCCTAATTTGCATAAATCAAAAGTAAGTACACACACACATGCACTCATAGATATATAAGCACAATTGTAAGTCAATGAACACCAAATCTGAGCAGCTCACACAATCTTAGCTGGCGATAATACAATTAACACTCAAGCCTCTAGTAGTTTAGACTAAGAGCAACCAAATAACCTGCTGACCAAAACTTACATACATACATTTCTGTAGATATACATATTCATATAAAATCTAGTATTAATGCGCAATGATATTAGCAAGGAAAACAAAAAAAACGACCTCATAGTTGTTGGTCAGTTCAATTTTAGAGCTCATATACAGATCATGTTTTCATTTATTTTTTTCAATATTTCGAAAGATATGGCATAATTTATGCGATTTCTTTTTACAATTTGTGCTGTGTTCACAATTACATACAACAGCACGCAGCAGAGAATAGTAGAAGACAAAAAGTATTATCCATACATAATTTTGTTATTTTGTTTTATTAGTTGATGCGCTTTTTGCTTCTCCGCTTTTTGTACATTTCGTAGCAGCGTGTGTCAGTTTAACATGATTTTTTAAATGACATACACTGTATTTAGATTTTATTGGTAACTTATTTACATATTGTTTATACCTGAGTTTATATTTATTTTTGATTCATTCTTGTTAATGAGTTCAGCTAAAAATTTAAAGTTAACTCATTAGAAAATAAATGGAATATAAAATATTAGAAATCTCATTAAATCTTTGGTATACCGTATAAGTATTTTATTGAAAAGTTCACTTTTGAAACTCGTTTAATTGCTATTGTCTTCCGTGGAGACTTTAAATAATTCGGCCTTAAAACTTTGAATTCAAACAACCAGTTGAAATGTAGGAATATGTTGCTCTGAATCGACCTCAACTATTTTAAATTTAAGTCTTATTTTTATAAGCAATCTATGTCATTGTATGCTATTATCTTTAAAAGAATCAGAGTTATACTGTAAAATCATTAATATGCTAATTCATATTTCATTTTTTCGCTTTTTGTGCAACTTTTTTTAAAGCAGTACTTATTGTTTTTTCGTTCAATGTTGGCTATTTTAAGAAAAAAAAACAAAATTATGTGTTTGATTTTAATTGTTCAGGATCAGACCCATATATACTTATAGCACTTTTGTTTTTGTTTTGCAGTGAAGATAGGCATAAATACAAATTCACACTTTGAATATAAAAAAAAATTTCATAGTACTGCCATATGCCCTCACCTATTAATTCGATTCATATGAAAGTGCCTGACTTTCATATAAAGTGCAAAGAAAAAGCACTACCATATGAAGCCAAAGTACTTTGGTAAGATATTAAAATTTTCATAGCACTGACATATGCCCTCACATAGAAATTCGATTCATATGAAAGTGCCTGAATTTCATATGAAAGTGCAAAGAAAAAGCACTTCCATATGAAGCCAAGCCGCTTCGGTATGATATTCAAATTTACACAAACAAATTGACAACAAACATTTTTTCAAGAATATTGTAGCACTGAGAAAAATTTGAATTCAAAATATATTCATTAAGGTGACCATCAAAATTCTTTAAACATTTAAAATATTTTTTTTTCCATTTAAAAAATTTTCAATGTACCTTTAACTTTGTATATACATATATTGTGATTTGCAGACTTCAATAAACAAATTTTTGAACAGCCCTGTTTACGGTACATTCTGTCTCTTATTTATTGCTAAAAATAATTGCACGTATGAACATTTATATTTTTATAAATAAATATTTGGTTATATTCGTACAATTATGTACAATGAATAACAACATAGAGTAAATATTCAATAACTGCACTACAGGAATTTTAGCAGAAAAGTCAGAAAAGCAGTAGCGGGTCAGAGTCTAACTTTGCTAATCACATGGTTGAAAACATATGCATGCCAACGATAACTAAAACAACCAAAAATTTACATGTACAACGAAAAGGTCTTCTAAAAATACTGGAAAACATGAACAAACAGAAACATATCAGGAAGATATAGTAAACGAACAAACGAACAACGTGTCAGACATATTATTTGAACCCCTTAAAATACCATACGAAAAAAAAACTGATAATTGAAGCGATAACACGAAACGAAACTTAAGAAGACAAACGAATTAGTTTCACTGACTTCTAACTGCCAACGAACCGTAAATAGGTGGCTCTATGCAATCAGATAAATAATAAACAAACGATTCCAAACATTTGAAAAAATTTAAATGAATCAAGAGAAACTCTGAAATAATTTAATATTTCAAACTAGGCCAAATATATTACATACTTCCTTCTTCCATAAGACCAGGGCCCCGTTTCGTGAATTTGTTCGAAAAATTTTTTTTCTGAACATATTACCCTATACTACAAGACTTGTATGTTTTGTGAAACGGGTCTTTGACCAGTGTAACGGTAAATGCTGAATGGCATACAATTATTGGCCTACGCCTTCTTTTTATAAAGCATTGCAGTGCTCCTTTTATGTAACGTAAAGTAGCACATTACAATGTAGTCTTTTAGTAATGCATACATTTTCTACTGCACGCAAAAGTTCCCTACAATAAAAAGCACATATATTTTATTTAGATCAAACAAAATTGTTACTTTCTCTATTGCTTTTAGTTAAGGTAATTATATGTACATATATCGTTATTATTAAGTTAAAAGTTTTCTTACATACATAATTATCAATGTAATACATTTTATTAAATACTTTCATAAAAATTATCAGTCGCCTGTAACCAGCGATATAAAAAACCATTGCTTGCATGCAATAGCTCAGTGTATTTGTTTAAAACTCATGTAAAAAAGTTTCCCCCTTTAGTCTTCTACATATAGTATATTGTAAATTTCCGCTTCACCTTATTGTATTACGTACAATTTTAATACATACATATACAGTAGGGCTCACATAAACAGCACACTTCATAATTGCGATTCGTATTTTTGGTTGGTCATTTATAAAAACTTAAAAAACTACTCTACTACTATGGTAGTAGAATTACCAATGAAATTATTTGCGTACTTCACTTTTAAAATCAAACTGACTTGACTATTTCTTAAACTGTGCTCCCAGGGTATAAACTTATCGCGAACAGCCTTCTCGATTCGTTGCTTATTTACATCTCTCATCTCTCTGCATCTCATATTGGCCTTGTGTAGTTTATCAATTGTCTGCTCTTTGTTGCTGTGTATATGTGTGAGTAATGTCGTCTGTGCTCTTTGTTGGTATTTACATATGTGTTCAATGTCGTCTACGCTCTTAGCTGCTGTGTACTTATGTGTGTAGCTGTTTGTTGTGTCTGCTTAGATTGCTGTTGCAGTTTCGGAATTATTTATATTCGCCAAAAATTTACTTGAAAAA